>ML356792.1:0-20942 GCA_005239505.1 Nicotiana paniculata
TCTTCCAGCAAAATAGGTGCATCCCGAGAGAAATATGGCCAAAAGATTGGGCAAGCTGGAATTGTACCAGCGCTCATCCTCGGAAAAAGTCCGAGAAGCAGCAAAGGAATATCAAACTCCGTATGAAATCATCCGGGAAAAAATCACTCATGACATCTCCAGATTAAGGTTGCGGATCACATCCCTTAATCCAAAAGAGAAGGAACATAGAGAAGAAGAACCGTCGAGTTCCAGGCATTACTACACAAGATCTATGAAAAGATGCCTAGANCCACAAACCATCCCACTTTCACATGCCTCCATATGTCCCGTCACATGCAGCACACTATTTTCACATGCTTTCATGTGTTTCCATAGACTTTCACATGCTAAACCATGTGTATCTCACCTGTTTCACATGTTTTCAGTAGTTTTTAGTGGTGTACTAAACTAAGCAGGTCTTCACATGGCGTTGGCCCATGGAAATACATCAGTATCCTTTGGGAGGATTTTTCACAGAATATTTCATTCAAGGTGGGTAATGGGTTACATGTTAGATTCTGGAAAGATATCTGGTTGGACAATTGCCCACGGGAAGAGAGCTTTCCACTACTGGTTCAGATTGCTAGTGACCCCAACTTTACAATAAGTCAATACAGATCAGGGAACTCATGGGTCCCCCTTTTTAGAAGGAATATGCATGACTGGGAGTTGAGTAGTTTATTTACATTGCTTGGTAGACTGGGAACCTTTACTATGAATGAGCAGATCCCTGACAGAATCAGATGGATTGGTTGTGATTCAACTCCATATTCAGTGAAGATGGGCTACAGAAGCATGTGTGAGCATAATGGAATCATTGACTCGTGGCCATGGAAGCTCATCTGGAAGACAAAGCTTCCAACAAAGGTTATCTGCTTTACTTGGACTGTGCTCAAAGAAGCCTGCCTAACTCAAGACAATCTCTGCAAAAGGAGTTTTCAACTAGTAAATAGATGCTACCTATGTCAGCAAAGTTCTGAGTCAACAACCACCTATTCTTACATTGTCCAGTGGCAACAAACATGTGGTATATGTTTCTTTCTATCCTGGGAATAAGCTGGACACAACCTAAGGGCGTCAGGGAAGCAACGGAAGGTTGGAGCAGTTGGAAAGTTGAAAGGGCCATCAAGAAAGTATGGAAGATGATCCCAGCATGCATTTTTTGGTGCCTTTGGCAAGAAAGGAATCGTAGATGCTTTGATGGCATTTCAACTTCTATACATGCTCTCAAAGCCAAATGCCTTGTGCAACTATTTAGTTGGAGTTCTCTAACACCTGTAAATAATGTAATTCCTCTTCTAGATTTCATTGGATCTCTGAGCCTAGCTTAACTCAGATATACCCTTACTTTTGTTTTTTGAGTTAGCTCCCTAAGCGGATTAAGTCTTTTGTTGTAATGGAGCTAACTAAATCCCTTCTTGTAACTTTGCATCTTCTGGATGCCTGCAATGAAGAATCTTATTTCATCAAAAAAAGAAGAAGGAGAATTCATTAATAGCATCCAGCGAATGCAGGCAAAAGATTACAATTAAGAGAGATGGTGTCTGCTCATGAAACGCCGTGTTACAATGACACATCAACAAAAAAGAGAGTCTGTGTCAGAATGTTGGAGTAACATGGTTTGCCAACCCCAACTTGTTAAGGATTGAGGCATAGTTGTTGTTGTTGTATGTTCCATATTAATCAACTATGCAGTCTCCAATTTCTTCTCTTATTTGTCTCAATTGTCTTTCTTTAGAACTTTTCGCTTCACATTCTTTCTGATGATACTTGTTTTGAATTTGTGTTAACATAAAGGTGTAGAGTTTAATTTTTTTCCAATTTTAACGAAGTGATTCAATCAATTTTAATGTGTTTGGGTATTTAGTGAACTTTAAAAGTTGAAATCTTCCAACTTGTTAGAGTTTTGAATACCACATTGTCAATTTATGACAGAAGGATCTAGTTGGATTAGAGTCTATTAATTTTTGTTTGTTTGACTAGCATGAACTTTTCTGGAGCTATTTACTCTGGTCCACTTATTTTTTCTTTTCTTTATAATGTTAATCGATACCTAAAATTGTACATTTCAGGAATGTATACTGCTGTGGCAAAGGAAATGTGAGGATGCACTTTATTCTCTACTTGTGCTTGGCGCAAGGAAACCAGTGCGTCATTTGGCCTCAGTGGCAATGGCAAGGATTATACAAAAGGGTGACAGTATTTCAATATACTCTAGGGCTAGCAGTTTGCAGGGATTTCTCTCCGATGGAAAGAAAAGTGAGCCTCAGCGAATTGCAGGTGTGTCAAGAACGACTAAAACTTTGAGTTCTGTTGTATATTCTTTATTTCATTGATAATTGCACATAGAACTTGGGGATCATTTATTACAGGATAAATTTCCTTTTCAGTTGTTATTATCTAGTGGTTGTAGCTTCATAGCATAGAATTGGTTTATCAAGAATTCTTTACCAATTTTGTTGAAGTTACTCACCCAAATATGCCTAGTTATCTTGTGCTCGAGAACTCAAGCTTTAAGCACTACCTAATATGGGATTAAGTATCAAATTTTCTGTGGCTTTATTTTCAGGTTGCATCTTATTTTCCTTGTTATAATTGATATGTCCTAAACTATGCCTTGTGATGTTTTTTTTTGGTATGCATTACGAGTTTCTCTTGTGTATATGGGAGTTGCTATATTAAGTCGCTGTATTTTAGGTGCTGCTGAGTGCTTGGGAGAATTGTATCGCTATTTTGGTAGACGAATCACTTCAGGCTTACTTGAAACAACCACGATTGTCACAAAACTACTGAAGTTCAATGAGGTACTGTGATTTCATTATCATTCAATGTCTTTCATATTACGTGTTCATGCATGACTCTCTTTGTTTAGAAATAAAAATTTGCTAGCTTATATTTGCAGTACAATCTAGTCAACTTCCTCACAGTGTGAGTCGGAATGGCGTTATAAATGGGTTTGATTGAGCCCTGAATTTCGCCCTATCTTTATGCCGGAGATAGTGGCGGAAGAAAAAGGAAGATCAAATAGAAGAGAGGGGAGGAGAAATCAGTCTCTGAGGGAAGGGGAGGGCTTACCGGATCACCGGAATCAGACGTTAGATCACGAAGAGACGGGAGGTTTGACTTTGGGAGAAGAAGACAAAATTTCAATAGGAGGAAAAGACGTGAATGGGTCAGTGATGAGGGCTGGAAAGACAGAATGAGATGGTCCTCTTCTAATTATATTAGGGCCAGGCAAGACTTCAACAAGTATAGGCCTGGGCCTCCTCACATGTGCCCAACAACTTTTTTCAATTCTATTAAAATTGATCCTAATGGGCCCAAATTATAGCAAGTTGTGTCTGATAAGGCTCCTAAGCATATGAGAATAGTTGTTCTTCCTTCTTCTGCCAATGGTGCTTCACTCAGTGGCATTTCTTCACCGAGCTCTAGTGACCTGCGCCCCTCTTCGATGGCCGCTGCTTCAGGGGCAACACCGGCTATAGATGGTGCTGTTATTCCACGGCCTCCTGCCTCTGATGGACCCAGCTCCATCGCCCCCTCATCTGCTCCTGGGCTTAGTTGTGTTGAGGCTACACTTCAAGCCTCTTCTTCTTCTGGGAAGGTTTATTGAGCACGCCCCAGCTGATGTTAGTGCCGGACCAGTATTACCAGTTAAGATGCTGCCAATGGTTCCATGCTCTCCTCCTTCCTGCTATCCTACTGGTGCTTCTGGTCATTCCTATCGCAGCGGGGTGCTAATTTCAGAGGTTGATATCCTTCAAGGAAATGGTGAGATCCTTTCGACACCTAAAGTTCTTATTGCTAGCATTGCTATGGTTTTGTATTCCTCTGGTAGGAGCAAGGAAAAGGTACATATAGAAGACGCCTGCCCAATTTCGTCACGAATTGGAGGAGGGGATATGTCTTTCTAGACGGAGGATAAACTATTAAACTTTGGGAAGTTTCTAGGTGTTTCTTTTGAAGGAAAGGAAGACAGGGTGTTAGAACTGTTGAAGGAGATTGAGCATCAATCTTTTTATGATGGTGCATGGAGGGAGTTGGGTCAAGGTGTTAAGCAAAATAATTTAGGGGATGTAGTGGTGTACCAGAGAAGGGGCCGAGCGTGTGACAGGGAGGAAGGGACCTCGGCTAGAGGGGGTGGGGAGAAGGGGGATATTGTTACTTATGGAAGTTAGTGAGGGGATGAATGACTCAAACAAAAGGGCCATCATCAAAGTGGGAGTTACAGAGTGGGGTGCTAACCTAGTTTGTTTGCAGGAGACAAAAATGGAAATTTTGTTGGATGTTATTGTGAGTAGTGTCTGGGGAGGTAGTTGGGTAAAATATGACTGGGTTCCAGCAGTGGGAGTGCCAGAGGCATTCTTCTAATGTGGGATGATAGAAGCTTGGAGTTAAAGGAGATTAAGAAGGGAGTTTTTTCTTTAGCAGCTCTTGTCAAAGATAGAGTGAGTGGGGTGGAGTGGGGATTTGGAGGAGTGTACGGACCGGTAGGAGAAGGGTCCAAGGTGTTTTTTTGGGAGGAACTGGCCAATATGATGGGAGAATGGGACATTCCATGGGTTATAGGGGGAGACTTTAACACTATTAGATTCCCAGAGGAGAGATTAGGGTGTAGTCTGATTTCGAGGGCCATGGAGGAGTTTTCTGACTTCATCAATGATCACTTTCTCATTAATCTTCCTCTGTCAGGGGAAAAGTTTACTTGGGCCACGGCGGAGGATTCCAACTCAAGGTCTAGACTTGATAGATTTCTGATATCGCCCTGCAGAGGGAGGGGGTGCGTGCTCCCTTCCGTTTTGAGAACATGTGATTGAAGGTGCCGGGATTTGGTGACAAGGTGAAAGAACGGTGGACAAGCTACAGGGTATCAGGAATTTCCTGGATTTCATTATGATGTGGATGGGGTTTGGGGAAAGATGGAGGGGATGGATCAAGTTCTACATTTCCTTAGTCAGATTCTCTCTCCTGGTTAATAGTAGCCCATGTGGTTTCTTTGGCAGCTCCAGGGGTCTCAGCCAAGGTGACCCTCTATCCCTCATGCTATTCATTCAAGTGATGGATGCTCTGAGTAAAATGATGGATCGTGCGGCGAGCGGAGGCTTCTTGAGAGGATTCTCAGCTCCAATCGGGGTGCCCAGTGCCCGAAGAGTCTCTCATTTGCTTTTTGCGGATGACACCCTGATTTTCTGTGATGCCGATATGGATCAGTTGACCTACTTGAAGCAAGTCCTGCAGTGGTTTCAGATAGTATCAGGTCTCAAAATCAACCTCTGTGAGATTTTTCCGGTGGGTGAGGTTGCTAACATTGATGCCTTGTCTTATGTTCTCATATGCAAGGTGGGCTCCCTACCCACTACTTACCTGGGTCTCCCATTGGGCGCTTCACATAAGGATACTACAGTTTGGAATCTAGTGATCGAAAGGGTTGAAAAAAGATTAGCAGGCGGGCAGAAACGGTACTTGTCAAAAGACGGTAAGGAAGTACTTATCAAAAACACTTTATCGAGTATGCCCACCTATTACTTGTCCCTATTGCAAGCTCCTGTGAGCATCACAAATAAATTGGAGGGGTTTCAAAGGAATTTTCTTTGGGATGCGGCGGATGGAACTAGAAAGTATCACCTAGTGAATTGGCAAACAGTCACCTCCCCAAAGAAGTGGGGTGGACTTGGTGTAAAAGATCTTAGGGTATTCAACAGAGCTTTGTTGGGGAAATGGCTGTGGAGGGGTAGAAGAGCATCCACTATGGAGGGAGGTCATAGTAGAAAAGTACGATTCCACGGAAGGGGGTTGGAGGACCAAGGCAATCACAATACCTTTTGGGTGTGGCATGTGGAGGAGCATCACGAAGGATTGGGGAATCCTTCAGTGGCAACATTACTTACATGGTGGGAGATGGAAGGAGAATCAGCTTTTGGAATCATAGGTGGTGTGGGGAGGATACTCTGAGGGTCTCCTTCCCCCACGTTTTCAGAGTTTCAAACCAGAATGAATTGATGGTCCAACAGATTCGTAAGGAGCATGAAGGGCGTAGTATGGGACCTCTCTTTTTAGAAGGAACATGCAAGATTGGGAGATTGCGGAGCTCCAAGATTTATTGACACTGCTATATGGGCAAGACATGCCCCAACCATCTTGTGATTCTTGGAGATGGGGTTTGCGTGGCGATGGTTTGTTCACCGTAAAGTCCTTTTATCAGAGTATGTTGGTGAGAGAGGATGCCTCTTTTCCATACTCCTCGATCTGGATTCCTAAGGCGCTCACGAAGGTGTGCTTTTTTGCATAGCTAGCGGCGAGGGGAGTGATTTTGACTCCTGAGAATCTGCGAAAGAGAGGAATTACACTTGTTAGTTGGTGCTACATGTGTAAAAGCTCAGGGGAAGAAGTTGATCATCTTTTTTTGCATTGCCCTGTGTCCTCGGCTTTGTGGAGGGCAATCCTGATCCTTTTTGGTGTTGAAATGTTATATAGCTGGGCCGGTTTCCGTAGAAGAAGAAAGCAAAAGGCGTGGAAGTTCGCCCCGTTAGCTCTCATGTGGATAGTTTGGGGGAGAGAAATAGGAAAGCTTTTGAGGGGATTGAGTCTCCTTTTTCACATCTTAAGAATAGTCTTTTA
Organism: Nicotiana paniculata; assembly: GCA_005239505.1. NCBI lineage: Eukaryota > Viridiplantae > Streptophyta > Magnoliopsida > Solanales > Solanaceae > Nicotiana > Nicotiana paniculata. The sequence continues at coordinate 6,640 of ML356792.1, forward strand.
TCTTTGATCACTTTTTGGTGCACTATATAGCCCCTACTTGTATAGAAGATTGGGCATCTTTTGTAGAGAATCATGTTCTGATGTAAATTCTCTACTTTTTGGTATACTTCCTGTATAGGGGAGTTCTCTCCCTTTTGATTAATACAATTTACCTTATCAAAAAAAAAAAAATAGGCTGTCATTATAAGCTAAGGGAGCTGAAAAGAGTTTGGTTGATTTTATGGAAAAGGAAAACTCTCGGGTTTTTAGCTTTGGTGCATAATAGGTAGTTGTGCATAATATTATCACAAGTTTTTTGAATAATCATTCCAGTGATGCATTATGGAATAAATAACTGAACCTCTGAAAGTTTGTCCATATAGCACAAATCTCCAATTCTTTTTCCTTCAAGCTCATGTTTAGCTTTCAAATGTTTATTTCACTTATGAAAAAGGTGGTTTGGCATTTTAAACTTGGTATTATCTTATTTAACCACTTGTTACTTCAGGATTTTGTTAGAGAAGAAGCTTTACAGATGCTTCAAAATGCTTTAGAAGGCTGTGGGGGCGCTGCTGCTGCCTCTGCATATACTGATGCATTTCGTATCATTATGCGAATCGGTATCGTGGACAAATCATCAATTGTTAGAGTAGCTGCAGCTAGATGTCTAAAAGTGTTTGCAAACATCGGAGGGCCGGGATTAGGGGTTGGAGAACTTGATAATGCTTCTTCTTCTTGTGTCAAGGTTGATGAATTGCTCTCTTCTTTTGAGTTTCCCATTTTTAACGTGGATGCTTCTTCTCATCCTATTGGAAATAAACACTGAATCTCTAACTCTGTGTTTTGCAGGCCCTTGAAGACCCTATCTCGTCAATAAGGGATGCCTTTGCAGAAGCTCTGGGAGCATTGCTTGGTCTTGGGATGAATCCTGATGCACAGGTTGTAAGTCCTTTTCTGATAAAGTAAGAAATTTTATTAAAAGAAGGAAAGGGACATATAATTAGAAGAGAAATGTATCAAGAGAGTGAATCCCAAAAAAGAAAGGAAACAAAATCTGGGCAAAAAGAAACCTCCGAATTGGAAAAGGAGATAAATATATTGTAAGTGCTTTTAAAATATTTTATATTTATTGATCTGACTTTGCTTATGCTCATTAGGTACAACCAAGGGGAAAAAGTCATTTTACTCCCAAGAAACTTGATGGGGGTTTGGAGAGACACTTAACTTTGCCATTTGTAAAAGGTACATTTAGCATCTCACTCATAACTTTTCAGTAAGCTGAATGTTTCATTTGTCAGAAAGCTCATTGCAGTGAATTTTTAGGTCTTCAACACATCATTGCAATCAGAATGTGGAAAGATGGCATGTGCTATTGATATAGAGTGTTAAATGTAATATACAAGGGTGCATCCTTTCTTTCTGTAGCTCTCCCTGAGGGAATTGACTGTCTTATAGAGAAACAACCTTTTTTAATCGGAAGTTCTAAAATGTTCAAATTTTTAGTAAAAAGTCTCCACTAAAATCCAATTTCAAACAAGCTTTCTTCTCATTGTGGTTCCCGGTTTTGCTCATCTTTCAAAATCATTACAATTGAGCATTAGCTAAGTTGATTCTCCTGCTCCATTATCATGGTGAGTGGATCTATCTAGGTAAAATGACAGTACCCTTATTAGCTACAAATCCACAAGCAAAGGAGATTGCTAGTGTATTTCTTGGTGGAGTGACAAGATTCTTTTTCTGACGTACACTGAAGGAACAGAATTGGAGCAGGAGGGACTGGAAATTTGTGTCCCTCCCTTCTTTTGTCCCTTCTGTTCCAAGTTTAAGTAATTACTACTCTCAAGTGAAGTGTCATATTTAATCTTTGTAATTTTCTACCAGAACAATGAGTTCTCATGGAAAAGACTCCTACTTGGACCAATCCATTATTTTTGAAACAGCCTTTTCAGCTATCTGCTAAATGAAGTATTCACATTGAAAAGTAACATCTGCATGCTTGATTTCTTAGTCTTTTGTTTGCAAAGTGTAACTTGACATGTTTGTCTCTCCTCCTTTCCACATAACTAGCATTGCTTCATGATTCTTTGTTTCAGTGTGTGTGTTGTATCTTGAAAATCCTGGGAAGATTTACAATGATTTCTGAGTCTCTGATAAGTTGAAAAATTGCAGCTAGTGGGTCTCGGGTGAAAGTTCTGCGCGTTGGCCTAACCTTGTCATGGGTTTCTTTTCTCCAGGTAACGAATGAATCAATAAATCCTGTCTTACATCCAAACATCCTTTTTCCTGTTTTGGATAAAAGATTTATACTGCTTTGGAATATCAAAGTTACAAATGCATGGGTGTCTGTCCAATATTTTATACGTGAACATTTTTAAGTCATCAAGGAAGATTATACAGGCATTGTCCTCTTTTGATAAAGTAGAGATTAACGTCCCACCTCCACTATAACTTTATTTTTATCGGATGTCCCCGAGGGGACCACCTCCGCTATAACTGAAGCTGGTGAAAGGAGGACAAATTTTATCTATGAAAAGTTGGTAGTTTCAATGCGCGTGGTGCCCTGTCATTGTAATTACACAGTGGTTTCCAAACATACCCCAAATATACCCCAAGTAAAATATACACTTCAACTATGCCTAATATTTTTTTTATCGTGAATTTGTACCTCCTTGGTGCAATCTATATAATACAATCTTTTATCAACCCCCACCCACCCGCAAAAAAAAGAGAGAAAGGAAGATTTAGTTCAAAGAATGTTAGAAGAACGAACCATTGATGAGTTTCTTTTTTCAGGCCATTCGCTTGAAGTATCTTCAGCCTGATACTGAGCTTGAAAAGTACATCTTTCAAGTGATGGACATGCTTCGTGCTGATAGTTTGTTTGATGCTCAAGCACTGGTATATAGTTCTTTTTACTCTGCCAAAAGTTCATCCAATTGTGCATTTTATTTTGACTATTTGGTGACTGGTCTCATCAAAATATTTGCCTTTTGTCCTTTGCGGAGGTGAAAGAGAGTTGGCTTTCATGGACATTTTCTTAATTTTTTCGGTTGCTTATTCCACTCTAGGAAGCAACTAAATAAGTGTTCATCTGTCTAATTGCTGATGCATGTCAAATTGTCGGTTATAGCTCCCCCCCCCCCCACCCTATTCAGTTACACGAGATTACTGTTCAATATAGCACGTTTGTGCTGTTTCTGGATGAGAATTCGCATCATTACTTTAAGTGCGTTTAAGAATGTTTAGAATTTGTATTCTTCAGAGCTTCTGGAGATGACTTATGGACGATAGTAAATGCAATAAGACTTACATCTGTAATATACTCAGCCGAAGTCTGGATTTTAATTTAAAATTCTGGAATTCTGATCATTGCTTGCTCTTTATGTGGCTTGAAGTTGATGGATATAAACTTCAATCAAAAGCTTGTGGATGTCAATGGACATTCTAATTTGATTTGAAGCACAAAATATAGCATAGGTTACGATACTATCTTGAAAGATTTGTCTCCAAGTACAAGGTTGCTTAGATACCAACTTTTGCTCGTGTGGACTCTCCGACTCCCGATTAGCTAATGAACCTTCTGGGGGAAATCTAATTGAAGCATGCTGTTTTACTTGTAAAAGAAGCTGAAATAAAGTGACACAACCAGCAAAAAGGAAGTTCACGAAATCCAATCATAATGCCAAAAAGTTAGAGTGGTTTCTATGGAAGTTGTATCCACTTGGTCTTTACCTTAATTTATTGCAATGATTTATCTTCTTCATTACGTTGTACTATATGCTTTTTTTGATTTCAAGATTGTAGACTCAATATCCTCACCAGTTTTATTGATGATTAATTGAAGGCATGCATTTTATACATCCTTCGAGTGGGTATAACTGACCAAATGAGCGAACCTACTCAGAGAGGCCTTTTAGTTCTTTTGGGCAAACAGGTTTGTTCTAGTGAATTGTATTCTGGAAATTTCTTCTTGAAGTTATTGGTGGTGTTTGGCTCTTGTGAAATGTGTTGTCACATGAGCTGCTCTAACAGTTGCTTTCTGCAGCTTCAATCTCCTGATGCTACTCCATCCATGCGGGTTGCTGCTTTGCGTACCATGTCGTATGCTTTGAAAACACTAGGGGAGGTGAAGGACAATATTCTCTGCTTTGCATATGTTTACCTGTTATTTGTCCACTTTATTAATCCTTCGGATAATTTGCTTGGTCTAGTTAATAGTTGGGATTGGGATTCAATGCAGCTTGATTTTCTCTCTGATTGGTTTATTGAAGACTGGAAACTTGTACCTTTATGCCCTTACCACAATTTTTCATTCATGGGACCATTCTTTTCTGATAAGTAATTAGACATTTTATTGTCAGAAAATGGGAAACCATGTTTACAAGTGTTACACTATCTCTACAGAGAAAAGTTTTTTTCTACAAACTCCATCCAATCATCTACAAGTGCAGTGTCATATGGACTTAATTTTGCTATGTGAGAGTGAGAATCTAATCTTTTTTACTGATTAACCTGTGCTCGATAATCAATTTTTTTTTAAGCACGAGCCTTCCAGCTATGCTATATTACCTGGTTTGTCTTGGCAGATATTCAGCAAATATACTCCTCCTACAGGGTGGAAACAGGGAGCTGATGGGTCTTTGGGTTTCTTGTTATCTGTTTCTAGGATGAATTGATTTGGGCTGATTGCTTGACTAATTAATTGAAAGTCATCTTTGCCCCTACATACGGTAGTTTGGTTTTTGATAAGTCGTTTTGATTGCTTTGTAGAGCCAGTGTTTGGTTTGTAATTGGTATACCATCAGTGTTGTCAAAGGCGCGCGTAAGCCCTGAAGCGAGGCTCAAAACATGTTGAGCGCTTCGCCTCGCTTTGTGGGCGCTTTAGTGTCGCTTCAAAGCTCTAAGGCATACTTTCCCTTGCCAATGAGTGTAAGAAAAGGCGACCTTAAACAATTGATATTTAACTTTATCGTGATTTTTTTTCAATTTCTTTGTCCATATATTTGTTATTCATGCTTATAATGATTAGTCTTGGACTACATGCATATTTTTACTTTTTCTCCCATTGCGCCTTTTTTCATTAAAGCTCACGCTTTATTTGCGCTTTTTGCTTAAAGCCCCAACGGACCTTAGAGCTTTTTTGCGCTTTTCGCCTTTGATAACACTGTATACCATTATGCAGGTTCCGGCTGAGTTTAAGGAAGCTCTTGATAATACAGTTGTTGCTGCAGTGTCACATCATGCACCATTGGTAAGCTTCTACTTGTGTTCGTATGTGGCTTCCTTGAATGCGGGAGTAGATATTCACATGTTCCTAGACTTGTTATCAAAGACGAATACTTAAAGAAAATCTATAAATCAGGTTCCATCAGCCTGTCATGTCTAGCAAAGTTTGTAATTTGTTTTAATTTCTGCAGAAGTCACTCTTGTTTCTATCTTGGTATTAAATAAGAGTAAGTTATTTTTATGATGAATAAGAAAATTCTTATTGGTCGGGAAAAACCAGCACTATGATAGTGTTGGGAAAAACAAAAAGATGGCTATCCTTAAGAATTTTATTGCTTCCAGAACTTTAATTCGGTGATAAGAGCGCAATGTGTGATGGGTGGTTAGACGCGCGTCCCGAGTTCGAACTCTGCCTTGGACAAATTAACTTTATATTTAAGTGGAAAGGCTAGAGGAATGGGCCCATTATCCACTGATTTTCGAACCTTGTGGCAGCTGGCCCTCGAGGATTTCTCGATTATCAAAATAAGAAAAAAAGAGGAGAAATGTGCTATCCCTATTTTTATGTGGAGTTGCTAACATGGGAAATGTCTACTTCTATATACATCCCTGAGGTTCGGGTCATGTCTAATTTACAAACATTTGCTCTTTAACTTATATTGACAGTTGTTAACATTTCCTTGAGAACACCTCTCCTTCCAAAGGACCCATAAAACACCAGGGGCTAGGTGCTCCGAATCGTCTTATTCTCTCTGGTTGTGCTCCAGATATCCAATCCTAGGCGTGTCCCACATTGGTTGGGAGAATGGGTTATCTCCTCATATGGTCTTGAGCAATCCTCATCTTGTAAAGAATTTGGACCTTGTGCCTAACTCAACCTCAAATGCTAACTCATGAGGTGAGGATTTTCCAAGACCATATGAGGAGACAACTTATTTCACCAATCAACGTGTGACACTTAATGCCCAAGCACGCCTACGACTGACATCTGATGCTTGGACATTATAGCATGGGAGCAACAGTCAACACTGGGTAAACCAAGAATAGGGTGAGTCTGCCTCTGTACCATGTGAAGAATGAAGCAAAGAGGAGAAAATACAGCTTGATTATTCCCTCAAGCTAGTGAGTTCAAATACTGAAGTGTATAAGATCTAAAATAGTAAGGAAGACCATAAACTAACTAATTATCGGGGAAGTATCAATCTAATTAGTTCTGACTGATCATAATTGATACATAGTATGATTTATAATATTCTTGACACATCTCATGAGCTAGCTTTGGGGTTGAGTTAGGACCACAAACATTTTCTTAACAGTTGTGGAGAAAGGAAAGATCCTGTTTATGCTTTTGGTCTTGTAATAATATGTTTATATACTTTTAAATTGGAACACCCAAGGCCTTTTACTGAATCGATCATTTGCTTGATTTCATGGGTTGTCTAGCTACTCATTGGCTTCTGACTCCTTGACTGTTGCTTTGTTAGGTGCGCATTGAGGCCGCTTTGACCTTGCGTGCGTTAGCTGAGGTTGATCCTACATGTATTGGTGGTTTAATTTCTTATGCAATAACGATGCTTGGAGCAGTGAGAGAAAATATTTCATTTGAAAAGGTAAAGCCAAGATAGATATTTGGTGCTCATTTTTCCTGGCTCTATCAGCTTGGTTCATCATGATGTATCCTGTTCAACATTTTTATCTAATTGTTCCAAACTGCATCTCTTGGTGGAAATAGGTCATGTTTGTCTTGTCAAACTGTTATTATGGACCATAAACAAATCAACTAACCACATAACTATGTAAAGTCAGTGGTCTCCAATTTTCTGGAAATGGAACTTAGGTTGGGTTGTCTCTTTTGCTTAACAATGAACTCTTGATTCACCTATTAATTATTGTGCTTTCGCTTACATCCTGTGCTTCAACTTTTATGACATTGTTTTTATTTGGGATGTTCCTACATGTTTGACACTATTCCATTAGTAGTATTATTTTATGTAAACTTTTACAACTTTCATGTTCAGATTCATTTAACTATTTGAATTTTGTACTTTGATGGTGATATTTTCTCAATCAAGCAATCTTTTCAACCATTGCTTTAGTGTTTTGTTCCATTCCTCTAATATAATACGCAAGTCAATTTAGCATTTTAAATTCCTTTTCCATTCAAATACCTTCATATATAATGAAAATGAGGGAATATTTCCACCCAAAAAATTGTTTTTCAAGAAGACCCTGATTCAGAATTCCTCAAGATGTGTTTCTATTGAGTTGGTTTTTCTTCTCTGGCAAACTCACTATGTCCTATCAGCTTTTTGGCAGGATACTGTTATCTTGTCCTTGCCTTCAAGGATTGGCAACACTTTCTTTTGCTGTGGTATATCTTTTGCAGTATTTTAGCCTTCAGATCTGTAGGCATACCTGTACTTTAGACGTTGGCTATGTATTACTGGGTTAGTACTTCGAGGAATCACGTCATCCTTCTTCTAATTAATTGATATAAAGAAGGGTTTCCCCCTGTACGAGAGGTGTAAAAAAAACCAAAAAAATTCCACAGGCTTGAGTAGCGCCTACCCAATCAGCTATACAAGTCAATGTCTTGTGTGCTCCAAAATAAACAGAAAGCAAATTATATTTGATCTTGAAAATCATATTCTCTTTGCCCTCGGTTTAATGATTTCATTTTCTGTTTGATTTACAGGGAACTAATCTCAAGTATGAACTGGAGTGTCTAGATGGTCAGGCTGCGGTTTTGGCAGCTTTGGTGTCTATTTCACCAAGCTTACCTCTTGGTTATCCATCTCGGTAATGACTTCCTCCATTTATGTGTAACCTTTTCTTTCTCCCCAAAAGAATGCATAACTGTCTAAAGTTCCATGCTTGTGATGACTGTTAATTAGTTTTAGTTATTCATATTTCTTGAGTTTGCAAAATCTCTGCATGTTTTGACTTTGCTTTTTTACTTATTATCATATCTACCTTAGTCTCGTCCTTGTAATACGAGCATCCGATTTATAGGCGGCTTGGAAAATTTTGTTTTCCGTTAATTCCTAGAAAGCTTTAAATTCACTTAAAAACTGAGAAGATTAAATATTTGTTCACCTGCTATGCTGATTCTCTATGTGTTGATTCTGATTGGAGCATTAAATTTGGATTCTCCTCCATGGCTCTTTCACTTGCTGTTTGTTTAATGTACCTCTCCAATATGAATCTGAAATAGGAATAGTCTAACTGTAGAAATTTTGTTATTTTTCATAGTTTATTTTTGCATGGACAGCTAGTCTGGCCTTGTATTTGAAGTTTTGAAGTTCAGACTCCGCTAATTAGTGGAATACTTTGGGATATGTTGAGTTGTCCCACATCGGTGGGATTTGAGGTCCTTGGTTTCCTTATATGGTCTTGAGCAATTCTCACCTCATAAGCTAGCTTTTGGGGTTGAGTTAATTAGGCCCAAGGTCCATTTATCATGGTATCAGAGCCAGGCCCATCCCAATTATCGTTACCGATGTTGGGCCCCCAATTTATGTTGTCCACGCTCCAGTTTGTAGGCCTGAGCGTGAGGGGGGTGTTGAGTTGTCCCACATCGGTGGGATTTGAGGTCCTTGGTCTCCTTATATGGTCTTGAGCAATCCTCACCTCATAAGCTAGCTTTTGGGGTTGAGTTAATTATTGGAAGCATATCTCTATGAAAATGGAATAGGCTAGCTGTAGAAACTGCGTTACTTTTCATAGATCATTCTTTCATGAACAACTAGTCAGGCCTTGTTTTTTAAACTTTGAAGTTCGGAATCTCCTCTAATTAGTGGAATATTATGCGATAGTATAGAACATTTCTGAAGATGTTATTGGAAATATATCCTAAACTTTGAAGTTCAGGATCTCCGCTAATTAGTGGAATATTTTAGCAGATCCTGCTAAGCATACTTTTCGGCATCGTGTAGTTGAAGATCGTCGTTTTCAATCTGTATCTGATACAGCTGTCTTTGAAATTTGAGATATGTAGATTTTACTTTGTTTAGGCATGCATATTGATCTGAAAATTCATGGGTAACTGTTATATCATTTTCATGGTTGTCTCGCGTCACAATGTTAATATGCTATATATTTCCTCTTTGATTATTTTGTTTGCTGCATTTTTCTTTCTGAAATCTATTTCTCTACGGTAACCTGTTTCTGTCCTTTTGGTGTTAGGCATCTGAAGTAACATGGCTCAAAGATAAAATCTCAAAACATTTACCCATCCAAAAAAAAACTGAAAACAGTTCGACAGGATTCTGTAGTTCTTTTCCTTGATTAATCATCTCTGTTGCTAGAGCTATTTTTTTTTTTTGATGAAGTAAGATAATTTCATTAAATGGCATCAAGAAGATGCATAGCAAAAATATACAACAAAATTGTGGCTGCTCATATACAATAACTTACTGAATAACTAAGGAGCAGACACAATCCAAAAAAGATTCAAAGCTAGTTACAGGGGCCTGGTTGAACCAAGTAAATAAATTGATTAGACAAGTTGCTTTAAGAGAGTGATTAGGAGTTGAAATCCCATCAAAACATCTGCGATTCCTCTCATTCCAGATGCACCAAAAAATAATAGCAGGCACCATTTGCCAAGTTTTTTTTGATGGATTTCCCAACTCTCCATGAGCACCAGCTCTCATAAGCATCCTTGATACTGTAAGGCATGACCCAGGCAAGTCCAAAAAACTGATAAAAATATGTTCCATATGCCAGCTGCTACTGTGCAATGAAGAAACAGATGTCTCACACTCTCAGATTCCTCCTGGCACATAAAACATCTGTTCACTGTCGAAATGCTTCTTCTACTGAGGTTGTCTTGAGTAAGGCAGGCTTCATACAGGCTTGTCCAGATAAAACCAATTACTTTTATAGGGAGTTTGGTTCTCCATGTAAGCTTCTACGGCCATTTGTCAATCAACTCTTTATTGGAGCATAGATTGTCATATCCTCTTTTGACAGTATAGGTTCTATCTTTGGAATCTCCCCATTCCAGCTTGTCCTTCACCTGAGGGTTGACCTTAAATTCTGATAATTGTGAAAGCAATCTCAGCAGGTCATTTAGTTCCCAGTCTTGGATATCTTCTTCTAAACTGCAGTGTCCATGAGTTATCTTGCCAATAGTGCCCAATAGTGGAATCCTTGTTGCTGGCCAATAGAAATAGACTTGGGTGTTCGTCTTTCAGGATCTCTGACCCTAACCATCTATCTTTCCAGAAAGAAATATGAGTTCCATCTATTTGTTGCTAGAGCTATTATCTCAGCCTCCTTTTCTTTCCAGTCGAAGGCATTTTTTATGGTTGTTAGCAGCATCATGTATTCTTTTATTCATGTCCTCATGCTTTTCTTTATCTTTTTCTTATTTTTATCTTGGGGATCTTATGCAGTTTGCCCAGATCAGTGGTTGAACTGTCTAAGAAAATGATAATGGATTCAAGTCGGAATCCTATGGCAGCAGCCGTCGAAAAGGAGGCTGGATGGATGCTCTTATCCTCACTGCTTGCATGCATGCCGAAAGAGGTACAGTAAGTGGTTTTGTTGATATAATTTCTCCACTTCTGTTTTTCATGGTGCTATTTCATTGGAGATGCAGGAACTGGAGGATCAAGTTTTTGATATTCTTTCTTTATGGGCTTCCGCATTCCATGGAAATCCAGAACGCCATATCAGTGAGACAGAAAATCTCCAAGCTAACATAAGGTTAGATATGTTAAATTTATAGAAAATTATTTATTATGATTTGATGAAAAATTAAATAAGCCTGGTTAGATATGTTAAATTCTACACAATTATGAATGTTTTATTTGTCGTTTGGTAGGATTTTAGGAAAATTAGATATTGGTAATGACATGGTGACTTTGTCTGTGTACCTACTGTTCAATATCATTTTAGTCAGCCTAGATCACCTACATTTTGGATAAGCCAGTATCACAACTCTAAACCACATAAGATGGATGGATAGAGTTGGCACTGCTATATGGGCAAGAAAGGCCCCAACCATCTTGTGATTCTTAGAGATGGGGGTTGCGTGGCGATGGTTTGTTCACGGTAAAAGTCCTTTTACCAAAGTATGTTAGTAAGAAAGGAGGTCACTTTTCCACACTCCTCGATCTGGAATCCTAAGGCGCCCACGAAGGTGTGCTTTTTTGCATGGCTAGCGGCGAGAGGAGTGATCTTGACTGCTGAAAATCTGCGAAAGAGAGGAATTACACTTTTGTAGTTGGTGCTACATGTGTAAAAGCTCGGGGGAAGAAGTTGATCACCTCTTGTTGCATTGCCCTGTGTCCTCGGGTTTATGGAGGTCAATCCTGAATCTTTTTGGTGTTCAATGGGTGATGCCAAGCACTGTAAAGGAAATGTTATATAGCTGGGCCGGTTTCCGTAGAAGAAGAAAGCAAAAGGCATGGAAGTTCGCTCCGCTAACTCTCATGTGGATAGTTTGGGGGGAGAGAAATAGGAGAGTTTTTGAGGGGATTGAGTCTTCTTTTTCATATCTTAAGAATAGTCTTTTATTTTTAATCGTTTTTTGGTGCACTCATATAGCCCCTACTTGTATAGAAGATTGGCGTCTTTTGTAGAGAATCATGTTTTGATGTAAATTCTCTACCTTTTGGTATACTTCTTGTATATAGGAATTTTTTCTCCCTTTTTTGATTAATACAATTTACCTTATCAAAAACAAAAAAAGAGATGGATGGATACGATCCTTATGAGAAATTTATTGTCATGCTTTGTTGGGACATACCAAACAGCTAAAAGTGTTGCCCTAATTACACCTTTTCTGGCGGCGTACAGAAAACCATCTACTCCCTCAGCAACAATTTCTAGTATGATTTAACTGTGAACAACCTATCTCTCCTCTTTCCCCACCTTCACGAATCTCGTGCAGAAGTAATACTCTCTGCTTTTAGAGTAACTCCACCAAGTCTTGGAAAGCGACCATGTCTTAGTGATTCCTTCTAAACTTCAGATCCCAAAGTATCTCCCCTCTCTTGCACCCAATGTATCTATTGGGCTGTTATCACTCTCTGGGTTTACACTCTGCCTATTTTAGGGAAAACAAGCTTCGACATGTTTTCACCTCACCATTTGTGGTTGCAAAAGTTAATCCTTCTTCCATCCCCATGAATGTATTATGGACGCCGAAGTCTTCATAGTCCTTCATAATGCTCCTCCATATTCCACACTCAAACAGTAGTAAGAAATTTCTAATCCTCTAACAGCCATCGATTGTGCCATACTTTTCTATTACCACTCCATAGAGCCTGCTCCTCAACTAATAACTTCCATAGCTATTTCTTTAGCAAAAGTTTGTTGAACACTCTAAGGACTTTCCCTCATGAAACACCACCTTCTTTTCGGAGATGGGATGACCCTCTTACTCACTGTGTAAACTTTCTGATATAATCTGCAGCATCCATAGGAAATTCGTCTGGGGTCTTTCTAATTTTTCTGTTGCACTAGCCCAGTGCCTGCAGTCTGTAACTCCATATAGCCTTCTATGTAGGGCTCGGTTCTCCGCCCCTGAATATCTCTTACAAGACTTGATTGAGAATTATATTGTGAATAACTTTTCCAAATGATACTATCTAGTCCGCCAATGTATGTAAAGTTGTATAGACTCAATAGGAACGACTCTTCGAGACTTATGAAGGAGATGTCTTACGAAGTTTGTTTCCTTCCGGGCTTCGAGACTTGCCCTTCTCTTGTTTGTGATCAATTAGAACAAGCAGGGAAAGTCTTCTTTCATCGTGTTATCTCTGTACAACATCGAGCCAAAATTGTATCTTCTAATGGTTTCAACCAATGAACAAACAAATAATCTCAGAAGTTCATTTTCCCTATCATGATCCCTTTCTATTTACTGGTCTAATATGGTAATTGTACATCATAGTGAACCAAATTGATCATCACCATATTTTCTTGTAATCACCTGTCACAACCCGTTTTCTAAACAAGCCGGGACCGGCACCCGATCACTTAACATGACCGAGCGAACCATCTGCGCTTATCAAATCTATTATAACTTCAAACTTTATATGCAATAAGGCAATACTGTAATCAAATTCTTTTAATTAATGTAAATATCTAAAATAAACCAACTCCAAAACTTTATTGGTATACTACTAAGTTATTATCAAAAACATCTGAATCTTAACCCCACGACTATGTCTATGAAGCCTCTACTGATAAACTGACGCACTGCTCAGGACATGAGATTTCCTGGCCGGTTCTCTAAGTAAACAAAGAAATAGCTAGATAAATATGAATTTAAGGAATACTCCACGAACAAAAGTGGAGCTCACCAATAGCACTGGAAGAGATGGAAGTCCTAACCCGTAGCCTGTTCGCCTGCAAAACCGGTTCCTACGTTGTACCGCAAACCAACGTAGGTTCCCAAAAGAGAACGTCAGTACCATCCATTGTACTTAGTGAGTCTCAACGACAAGGACGAAACTTTAATAATATATACATTATGAGCAAAGGTTCTAAATGCATAGTAAACTTAAAGCTTCTAAGAACAATTCTAAAATAATTGCATAATAGTAGTTTATGAATATTCTAAAAGAATTTCTTTTCGTTTTAAAAAAAATAAAAATACTTCTCTTTATACTTTGGGAGTTCCAACTATCCTGACCTATTTCTGTCTTTGTCACCGTGTGATCGGCACGGGTTCGATCCCAATCTGATCGATCCACGAGGTGCCACTCGCTTCATGGTTCTCAGCGCTCATGTATCATACCTTAGCATGGCTAAGTAAATTCTCAGCAACGAGACCCTCGGCTCGTGTGCTCGCTACTTTGGCACAAGTAGTTTCAGGAAGTCAACGCCTTGGTCAGGACTCTCAGCCTGGACGATGACCCCTTCTCAGAATAAAGGATAGTCCCAAAAATCTTTTCTTTCTAAAACTTCTTCTTGTGCTTTCAAACATACTTATTCTAGAATTCAAATGTAAGGTATGGCATAAGAATGAAATAAACATTCAAAATTATTTCTAAACATTCTTGCTTTTTCATGAATTCTTAACATGAAAATGTCATATAAGAATAACACAAAATCTGAAAATTTATGCACATATATCAAAA
>MDKI01172433.1:0-11848 GCA_005239505.1 Nicotiana paniculata
TGGTCATATTAGTGCGGATTTTTTGTCAGCTGGCTACCAAATCAATAATTTTTAAAAATAGGGTATAGGTTAAAAGGTGGCTGCTATGTAGGGCATGAGTGAAAATCGCCCTAATATATTGGTATATCTAAGTTTCAATTATTTATGGAACATTTTGCAGATGTTGACCCCAGATGAACAACTTGTCGTCAAGGACATCCTTTGGCCAATTAGTCAAAGTAATTATTACTTATTAGATTTGAAAATTACTGCTTATATATAGAAAGGGCTCGATACACAAAGTATCTCGCATTCACGTAAGGTCTGGAAAAAGGTCGCGCCCCAAGGGGCATGATGTAGACAGCCTACTCTAATACAAGCATTAATGACTGGTTTAACGGCTCGAATCCGTGACTTATAGGTAATAATTTTACCGTTATTCTAGGGCTCCCGTTTACTTACTGTTTATATATACTAGCTTCATTATTGAGAAAAGAAGGCAGAGAGGTCTTGTAGAAACTTGGAATTAAGCTATGATAACAAATTTTCTTAGTTTTTCTTGGTTTATTGATTCTTGCTAGGTTCTTGTACAAATTTTGGTGGTATCCACTTTCCATACAACATTTGATGAATTCACGGGGAATCAAAGGTCCTAACTTACAAGTTTCCAAATGGGAATGCCAATGGAATTATCATCACATGACATATTTCCTAGGTTGCAGCCTAGCTCAATACAACTCATGGATCAACCTCTGTGGTAATTTAAATTTACTTTTTTTTTCTTTAGGTAACAACTCAGCCTACTAGTGATATGATTCGTCTTGGGCTTAGGTCTGTATGGCTTTAAAAGGCATCACTAGATCTAAGACTTGTTTATTTATATACCCAACATTTTTCCCGTGTTATACCGATGTGAGATTCACCTTGGCTATCACACTTTAGTTAATGAAATACCCTTTAACTGATTTTTTAATAATGTATCAGGAAAGGAATTTCCTTTGTTGGAATAATACTCAACCACAATTGGTTGTAACTGATGTATACTTGATCAAAGAAATTCTTACAACCTTGTGGTCCGACTCATTCCCGAATCCCGCACATAACGGAACTTAATACACAGGGCTGACTTTTTAACCAACATTCATTAAATAAACTTACGTGCAATTATGATCTGATCATTGTATGTTTTTTATATTGTCCATGCATTGGACTTAAACTCAAGAATAATTTCTTATGAAATGTTCCAAATCAGCACATGATTCCAGCAATGATTGAGAGTGTGGAATCAATGTTTGAAAGATGAATATCTTATGAAGGTAAAGAGATTGAAGTGTTTGAAGAATTCAGGCTTCTGAGCTCAGAAATCATCGCAAAATCAGTTTTCGGAGGCAATTTCTCAGATGGACAACATATATTCAATCTGTTTGACAAAATAGCTCTTATTTGTACTAACAGCTTTGGAAAGAGTCATGCATCCATCGATCTAGCTAGAAAATCTTAATTTACATCAACTACATCATTTTATTTTGTTGTTTTTACTGTTTGTTGCTACTACTTTCTTTTCATCTTTCCTTGATTCGAAGGTTTATCGAAAACAATCTCTCTGCATATACACTACTCCTCAGACCCAACTTGTGAGATTATAATGAGTTTTTGGTTGTTGGTGTATATAATTCTTGAAGGTGAGCCTTGGCGGAACTACTAAAGTTGTTGTCATGTGACTGGAGGTCACGGGTTCAAGCCGTGAAAACAGTCTCTTGTAGAAATCCACGATAAGGCTGCGTACAATAGACCTTTGTAGTACGCCTCTTTCCCGGACCCCACGCATAACGTGAGCTTAGTACACTGGGCTGCCTTTTTCTTGTATATCATTTCATTTTGTTGAATTGCTTGATGCTACCTCTTGTGCCTTTTACAGAAAAAAGTTCAGATCGTCTAAGGAGATTGAATCAGACAAAGTATTAAAAGATCTATATGACTTGTTCGACAAAATGATAAAGAAAAGAGAAGAAAAACATAAGACAGGACAATCAGACAACTTTAGAAATGATTTTCTTGGATCACTTTTGAAGGCTCACCATAATCCAGATCAAGAAGCAAGAATCACAGTGGATGAAATCATACAAGAATGTAAACTTACTCGTACCATGTGTTTACACCAAAAGATAGATTCAACATTCAAAGATTTTAGTATTAAACTCATTATATTTTTAAAATTATGAGTTCAACACTACGTTCGCCCCTGACACCAAACCAATAATTCCATGATATTTATTTACATTTACCTCAAGAAAGTATGACTTGTCCAAACCAAAGGCGGAGCCACATAACTCCAGTGGGTGTTAATTGACAACTCTTTGACGAAATATTATATTCCTTCTCTTTCAAAGAGATTGGCATTATTTCCTTATTAGTTTGTTTCAAAAAATAAAAGTTAATAACTTTCAATATTTCATTGAGAAGGAACATTTATAGACATACAAATATTATGGCAGATTTCGGACCACAAGTTTCAAAAGTTTTACATCCACACAAATGCTATGACTTATTTAAGATTACATATCTCAAAAGTCATTCATTCTTGATTAAAGTTTATGTCAAGTCAAACTAAGATAATCTTTTCGAAACGGAGGGAGTACTATTTAAATAGATAAAGTTAGTATTTTTTATTTATATATATTGTGTATCGGATCCCCTTGACTTATTTGTGTATTTAGTTCGCGAGCAGCAAGCAACCCCTTGTATAGGGTGGAAAACCTATCTGACACATTTAATAAAAATTCTGGCTCCACTACCGATCCGAAACCACCTTGGACGGTTTTGCCTGGATTTTTAGTAATGTTCATCACAGCTTTGTAGAGATTTTCTAAAGCAACGAGAAACGAGTTGATGGTCTTCCTATCAACCGGATATGGTCTTCGAAAATGTGTTGGTATGAATTTTGTGTAAATGGAGGTGAAATCTGCAATCTCTATGATCCTGCAGCGTTCTAAGCTCACTGTTTCACCAAATTATAGTCACTTCTGTTATAAACCTGTGTTCGTAAATAATTTTTACAAAATAATAAAACAAACAGAAGCAGAAACAGAATAAAAATAGAATAAATAAAGTTTCGAGGCCAACAGAAAACTGTGTTTCCTTAAGGAATTTAATCTCATCACTGTTGCCCAAGGTTGTTGGATTAATTCCTCCCGGAATAGAACGGAACAACTAGACTGTAATACCGGTAATAGAAATGACACAACTTTGTCGAACTCAACAAACGGCAGTAAACCACACTGATGCTTACGTTTTGCAGCAAAGCCTCTGAATTTATAGCCAAACAGTCGGGGTTGAATAGGTATTAAAGGTACCTATTCATATGAGCTACCATTTCGGCAGAATTAATTTGATCCAAAAAATAATCAATCAATCATACAATTGACCGAACCCAAATCCGAGCACAAACTTATCCAGGGAAGTTAATTGATCAATTTCATCTATAGAATTGATCAAATTTGATTGATTGATATTATAAGAAGAATATTTTAAAACATTATAAGAAGCATTATAGAAAGGACAGGCATAACAAGCATTATAAGAAGAATATTTTAAAATAATTATGAGCGATATTATAATGAGGTGTGTATAATTAATTGCTCCCTCATTATAGTGATATTAGCGTCGTGGTGTTTCACTTTATTCAAAGAAATTTTCATGTTTAAATTTTGATGTCTTTATTACTATTTTTATTCTCGTCATTACCGTACCTTGGTGTTCCATTTTTATTCATGTATGTACTGGACACATTTATGTGCTATTTTTCTCGAGCATTAGGTCTATCTCCCCATTTGCCTTGATTAAATGCAAAGGCAGATTCAGAATTTGAGTTTATAGATTTTGTATTCTAAAAGAGTTGAATTTTGAATAAATTATTTATGTATAATTCGTGTTCTTCAATATAAATACAAAATTTTAACCAAAGCAACTAAATTCTGACGAATACGTAGCAAGAACTCTAGCACCGCCTTTGTCGTATTAGTTTAAGGTTAGTTCCATGAATTCTAAACGTGCAATCCCACATTATTCAAATTTATTCATTTTAATGCTAATATTAATTGCTTATTATGAAAACTTAGGTATATCTAGAACGAAACAAACTAGAACTTACTAAGTTGTAGTGTGATTCTCCTATCAATTCCCAACGGTCAGGATAATTTAAATTCACTAAGGATATTCAAAATTTAAAAAATATATGTCAAAGCAATCTTAAACAATATATGTACCGACTATAATTTTTCAGCAAAAGGTGTTCAACTGGCCTCCTAAAGTGGCAAGGTAAAAAGCTTGTGAACTCTCCGAAGAGAACTAGGTCCGAATAAAACTTGAAAGTTAGTTCTTTACCTCCATCATACAAAATCCGTCTTTTTATTAACAGTTATTCAATGCCAACTGATGCATACCTTCACTATTTTACTATTGACCGTCTCCCACAAACACGGGTACCAAGTAACTCTGTATACCAACGCTTAAGTAGATGAAAAAGAGATCATCTATAGTTTTTATCTCCGCTAGGATTTGAACCCTCTGTCTCCAAAGTTTGCATCCGCTTCATTGACCACCTGGCCGCCTACTCCAATAAGTACTTGCAGTTGTTTACAAATTCCAAGTTGACCAACTCTCATAATTGCTCAACTTGACCTTAAAATCAACTTAGATACCAAAAGAGAGATAAAAGGAAGGTTTAACTTCTTAAGATAGTACTGTTAATCAGCCTGTGCATTGCAGCTTTTTACTTGTGGAGTGGTGTTATAGTTACTCCACCACATATTCAGTGAACAATCAGAGATTCTTTAAATTTATAGCTTTTGTAAAGCAATTCCTGAAAGCCACACCTCAACCCTGAATAAGTACAATTGAATTAACAAAGACAATAAAGAAATGACATAACTATACCTGGAAATGAGAAAACCTTTCTGCAGTTGAGTGCAGCTTTCCACATGGTGAGAAAAATTTATAGCATTGAAGCCCTATTCACAAAATTTCCATCCTAAACATAAATCTTTTGACTGGGAATATACTACTTTTATCTCCTACGTTAAAGTTGGTAAATACTTGTCCTTCATTCGAGAAATAAGCTTAAATTTCTCCTCAGCTTCAACTTCTTGTCGTATATCAGATCTTGAAGCTCTATCTGGGTGAAACGTCAGCAACGCTTTCTTGTAAGCAACGCGCACCTGAAAACAAACATTTGTCCTAAGTGATCTCTCTCATCTTATTACCGGGACTAACATAGCAACACTTCAGAAACCAAAATAGAAGAAAGAAACGACCACAAGAAGTAGATTGTAACACGAATACAAATACAACCCTGAAAACCACAGGTAAAAACACAAGAAATGAGAAACCGCCATGTCATAAAGGCTAGTTATTCCTAAATAAGCAACACGTTGAATATGAGCATGGAGGGAAAAGGCAAGTCTAAATTGACAACAGCCAACATGATATAGGGAGAAAGATAAAATGGGTAGATAGATCAGAACGCGAAACCAAACACTGGAAAGGAATAACAGCTAATTTGATGCACAGATATGAAATCTTAGACTTGCAAGCCTGAATACACATACTGTTTCAATATAACTGCAGAGAAGTGCATCGACTTACATAATAATCTGCATTACTTTATGGTTACTGAAAAGAGAACTTTGCATCATGCTAATTAACTCAGTTATCTGCACAACCTAATGCAATCAGATTTTCTAAGTTGCTAGTCTGCAGAAGAAGCAGATTCGAGATGGACTTTCATTTTTGTTTCAACTAAAAAGATCATATAATTGCTAAGAACGGGAAAGCTCACCAACCGTAAATCAGGATAATAGCAAAATAAGAATGCCAATCTTTCTTAAAAGATATGTTCCCTGTAAGACAATGAGTGTAAACAAACCTCATGACTAGTGCCACCGCCAACAGTGATTCCCAATCCGCGCAACATCGAAGCCATATCATGGCATGTCATTTCGAGCTTCCTAAGTTCCTTTCGAACTTCGGCTCGTACTAGCTCCTTCAAGTTCATATTCTCTATGTCCTAACAAAATTCAACAGATGGATTATATACTAGGAAACTCCAAATATGCCATAGTCACAAAACAACACAGAGGCAGCATAAGTTGCGTGAAAGTGAGACAAACAAATACTTCCTCCGTTTAAATTTATGTGAACCCTTTTGACTGAGCACGGAGTTTAAGAAGAGATCAAAGACTTTTGAACTTGTGGTGTAAAATGAGGCACATATATTTTGTGTGGCTATAAATCATTGCATAAAGGTAAATTGTTTCCAAATAGGGAAAGTGGTCGTTCTTTTTGCTACGGACTAAAAAAGAAATAGGTTCACATAAATTGAAACCGATGGAGTATAAAATAAAGACTGCAACACCACGCAATAGACAGCAGAAGAGGCCAAGTTGTGATACCTTCTTTTGAGTTTCTCTCATTTCCTCCACACGCTGCTTTTGTCTCTTCTCCATTTCTAATAGACGCATACTTTCGGCCTTCTTTCTTTTCAGTAACAGCTTCAACTTTTTGGCTTCTTCTGCCTGAATAGGTAAAAAACACATCACTACACAAGTCTTATTGTCTTTTGGCTAATTTTGCTTTTCTCTATGGTTTCACTTTTTTATCAGAAATTCTATAACTTCAATCTTAATCAAAGTTTATGGTTTTAGAACACCATCAAACAGCAATCTCGCCAATTACAAACCAAAAATCATACTATAAGGATCCCCTGATATTTTTACATCAAGAAAGACAAGAACGGCTACATGACATGAAAATAACTTATTATCACATGACCCACATGATGTTTCACTTCTATATCCAAAATATTTTTTATATAAATAACCAGAATGGGTTATCATATAAAGAACTCTATATTATTTTTTACTATTATTTTTATTTTGTATAATACTAGCCTGGAGCCTTGGCGCAACTAGTAAAGTTGTTTCCATGTGGCCAAGTGGTCACGGTTTCGAGTCGTGGAAACAGCCTCTTGCAGAAATGCAGGGCAAGACTGCATATAATCGATCCTTGTGGTTCGGCCTTCCCCAGACGCGGGCATAGCAGGAGCTTAGCGCACTGACAGCATCAAGACTATCCTTTGAAAAAGAAGCGGTAAGTCTGACTAGACGAATTCCCCTAGGGAAAGAAATTGGCGAGGGAAGGCAAAATGGAAGGTTTTGTTGACCTTAAGAGGAGGAATTCCCCTAGGTTTGGTTAGTGTTGTCAAAGGCTCATTTTAGCACACTTAAGCCCTGAAACTCAGTTTTCGAGGTTGTGCGCTTAACCTCACTTAGGTGACGCTTAAGTGTAGGCACTAAGGTAAGGCATGCGTCTCAATGCCCATCAACTCTATCTGTAAGAGGGCAATACCAAACAAAAGATATAGTTAGCAAAAGGATACATTAATTGTAAAAAAAGTATTAATTGTTAAGTGACTAGGAACAAGAGATTAAAATTTTAATACGAGAAAACTAGCACCAAAAAACATAAAGCTACATCTTTTCCAAATCAAGAAATTTGAAATGGTTTTTAAACTTGATTGACATGACTGTACTTCATATATTTCAGTTTGTGTATCTGTTCTTTTGTTCAACTAGTTATTGTTTGCCTTTTTCTCGAAAAAAAAAATTGTTTTCTTTCTTCATCAGTGCCTTTCTTTGTGAAGCTCACCCTTTAATTCTGCTTTGCACTTAAAATCCTCAAAATATTTCGCTTCGACTACTCTCGACTTTGGAGATCGAACTTCTACAAGATATAGAGGAGGATGATTTTTCTTCTTTTTTTTGTGATGAATATAAAGGGGGAAATTTTCTATGCATATATTTCTACATCAATTGACTACTTCAAGTTTCTAACTATTACAAACACAATACCGGCAGTTAATCTCTTACATACTCTTACTCTATACAACTTGGCTGTAATATTTTCGTTCGCGCGCATGGAGCAAATAGGCTACAAAGAAGCACATTAAGGTCAAAAGCAGAGAACATTTGATCAAATTATGGCATTCATGAGATCAAAATTATGGGAGCAGACCTCGATTCCACCAATACCCTGATAAACTTTCATAAAATTCAGCAGTCAAAAGATCAACAAGTTACAGAATAATGAACACCTAACGCATAACAGAAAACCACATCTCTACAAAAGTTAGCAGGAGGCAGTAAACATGACAGACCTGAATCGCTAACGCTCTTTGCCTGGACGCAAGTTCTTCCTCTAGTGCCTTTTTGTATTCGGAAGTCTCCTTCATCCTTTCTCTTTCGGTGGTAATACAGTTCTCAAAACGATCTTGGACATTCACGTCATCATGCCTTTCATCATTGTGTTGGCTCGTAGATACAGATTCAGAAAGACGCTCCTCCAGCAAGGAACCTCTGTTACTAGGTTGTGTTTCATTATTATGTGCATTTAATTCTGATGTCCTATCAGGAATCCATTTCCCATTTTCCTGATCGACACATTTTTTGCCGCTGATTCCTGAGCATGATGAAGCTCTCGTGCAAATAGAAGACTCTCTAGGATTAACTCTGCAGCCATTAGAATAGTTGCGTTCTGGATAGTATACAACAGATGATCGGGTAGTCCTTGGAAATCCTCCAGAAAATAAATCCTCCTCCTCATTTAACCTACTGGTTTCATGTCTTAATTCCTTTGAGAAATGAAAATTATAATTCTTGGCCACCTCCTGACACTTTTTAGCATTATCAGCAGAAACATATTGTCTACCACCATTTTCAGTTTCAACAGCACTCTGATGCTTTCCAAGAAAAGGTTCCTCCTCTGCTACCCTACATTGTCTACCAGAGAAGTTCCTGTCACCACATGAAACAGGTTTTCCCAAACAAGGTCCTGGAGCTGGAATACTCCCTTTATTGCCTTGCTCCGGGTGCTTCTTTTCAAAAGGATTCTGCCGATATTCAGGGGGTATACTCGGATAACCCTCTTCAAAGTTCTCCTTTCTCGGATCACCTTCGTCATGGACATCAGCCATACCAGAAGTACGACGCGATTCGCGTGTGGAGTTAGGAGATAGATCTTCTTTGTCAGTAGAGGATTTAGAGTAACGAGAACAAGATGTATGCTCTTCACTCTCGCCAGGGTCAGGTGGAATTCCAACACCAGATGCACTATTGATATCCCCAAAACCAGATTGACCACTGCTACATTTTTTCCTCTTTAATGAAGCTTTCTGCCACTGCTCTCGAAGCTGTCCAGAATAATCCTCCATGAACTCATCATTTTCAGATGAACTACTCTCTGAATCAGATGTCAAACCATAGCGATTTCGGACAGGAGCTTTTCCGGAGTAAGTTCTTTTGCATTTTGATAACTTCACTGGAGGTATGTTTTCTCGAACAAACTGACAATCGTCACCAATTTCATTTAGAGGTTCCTTAGCACTTTTCGATGTTGAGCACGCTCTCATGCTAGGGGAAGGGTCATGAAAGAAGTGGCGGTCATTTTCTACACCAAATTCAGGATATTCATTCTCACTGCTTTCGTCATCGTCGATGAAGATTATGTTCCTCAAAGGAGATCTTCTTTTGTCTTTCTTTGCTGAAGTCTTGCGTCGAAACTTTTTGGGTGTGGATTCAGGCACATCAATAAAAATAACATTACTAAAAGTATCACTATCGACATCAATCAGAACAACATGATCAGCTTCTGCACGATCATTGCACCTCCTCAACGTCCTCCCGGTAATGGGTCTGCCATGAGACTCGCCTAGAGACACCCCACTCATTTATCTCTGCAAAACGGACAAAAAAGCAATTTAAAAATAACTCATTGAGGTCATATGATCACAACAAAAGGACGAGCAAGAAGGAGCGCGTGTGACAAACAAGCATAAAACTAGAGCAGTAAACAAAACCTGGTAAGAGTTGTGATTGGACCAACTTGTGTCACCTCTTTAATCCACGGGGCAGCCTACTATAGCCCACAGCACATGCATCAGATAAACGGGATGCTGCAGCTGGAATTTGAACCTAAAAGCTCCAAGTTATTTCCATGTTACAGTTATTCTAGCTCTTACCAGCCTCTAAACATTATTTCCACTTCTGATTATCCCAAACACCACATTCCATGTCCCACTCCACCAGTGTTAAAAAAAGCGCCCGCTTCATCGCTTTAAGCGAGAAGCGAAGCGGAGCGGGTCGATGGGCGCTTCTACTGGTTGAAGCGACTTTGGTAGAATAAAGCGCCCGCTTCTCCGTAAAAAGTGAGAAGCGAGCGAAGCGGGAGAAGCGAGAGAAGCGTACGCTATTTTATTAAAATACCCAACAGCCCTATTTAATTAAAAATTTGGTATTCTATTTTATTTTGGACTCTCTACTTCTTCGAAATTACCTGCGAAAAACTAGGGTTCACCTTCAGAAGTCAGAACATCGACTTTCTTCAAGGCTCAATCAAGCAGCAACTTTTGATTTTTCTTCTTCAAGGCTCAAATGACTTTCAACATCCCTGTTACTAGGTATGTTTCTGCATTTTTTAAGTTCATTCTTCTTCTTCTTCTTCTTCTTCTTCTTCTTCTTCTTCTTCTTCTTTTTAAATGTCCAAAAGGCGTCGAAATGCTGGCGAATTTTTTTCAGAAAAATTCTGCCCATTTCTGCCGATTTTCTGCCCATTTTCTGCCTATTTTCTGCCCAAAAATTTGCCCAATTTCTGCCCAAAATTATGTCCGTTATTCTTAGTACTTATTGTCTTTCTTATGTATATGTAGTTGTTCTTTTAAATGGCGCCAAAAGAAGATAGAAAAGACTCGGCTTGGGCTTACTCTGAAAGAGCTCACGAGAACAACAAGATGGCAATTAGATGTCTTTTTTGTGATAAAATTTCAAATGGGGAAATCTATCGTCAAAAAGCGCATCTAATTGGGGGTGATCCAAATGTCGCAGCTTGTACTAAAGTTCCGGAGCATGTGAAGGAAGAATTGAAAGCATACCTTCGGAAAAAGAAAGAGTTAAAGACTCAAATGATTTATGAACAAGAACTTCATAATCTTGATGATGATGATGATGAAACAGAAGAAGGTGACGATGCTTCATCGCTTCCACCAAGATCACAAAAGCGGGGAAGGATGCTTCCACCAATGTCTTCTAGTTGTGGATCTACCGGCAAGACCAAAGGTCCTATGGATTGTTACTTCCCGCAAAAATCTAGAGATAAGGGAGGAAAAAGTGGTGATCCTCAAATTGATGCCAAAGCGATTTTGAGGGATTGTGCAGTTACAATGTTTGCCCGGTGAATGTATGATGCAGGTCTTCCTTTTAATTGTGTTAATTATACTGACACTTTTGCTGCTTTTATTGAGGCCGTAGACCAATATGGTCCAGGAATGAAGCCTCCAACTTATTATGAAGTTAGAGGACCATATCTAAAAAAAGAGGTGACAGAGGTGAACAAAATCGTGGAGGAGCACAAAATAGAATGGAACAAGTTTGGTTGTTCCATTATGATGGATAAGTGGACGGCGAGAAATGGAAAAATGATCATCAATATCTTGGTGAATTCTCCTAAGGGAAGCCTGTTTCTTGAGTCCGTTGATGCAAGTGACTCTTCGACTGATTCAACCAACATGTACTCCTTGTTCAAGAATACAATAGACTCTATTGGAGCAGAAAATGTTGTTCAAGTTGTCACGGACAACGCCAGTGAAAATGTTAAAACTGGTGATTTGTTGTCTATTGGACTCCGTGTGCAGCACATTCCATTAATTTGATCTTTGGTAATATTTTCAAGGAAAGACCCTTCAGTACTGTCTTTAATTAGGCAATTAGAGTGCATTCCTATATTGTTCAAAGGCCTTTGTTATTGAACATGATGAAGAGAT
>ML356793.1:0-12107 GCA_005239505.1 Nicotiana paniculata
CTGATCTGTCTTTGATAATATGTTTGCATATGTGTTTGCGTTTCATGAGCTTTTTGATTCACTAATATTTTTACCCTATGTGATTCATCTATGTCTTGGATTTTTCTTGATTTCCCGTTTATCTCACTGTTCACTCTGTAATTCATGTTAATCCCTAGTTTCGTATGATTTCACTACTAGGGTTTCTGACTTCTTGCCTATTATCTATTCAATTCATGTTAATCTCCTTTAATTGATGTTATTCCTGTTCGAATCCTTGATTCTCTGTAATTTTTACTTTAAGGTTCCTGATTTATTATTTGAATCCCTGATTCCTTGTGATTTGAAAACCTTACTGATTTCTTATGAGATATTCTTATTAATTTCCGACCCTTAGCTTATTTCTTACCTTGTTACATGGTTAATATACTGTTAATTGATCCCTATTTCCTTAATTATAATCTGATGAACCTAGTCTCAATTGCATACTTGTACTGGGTTGAGATTGTTTCCTTATATGTTATATGCATGGGAACTTTCCTTATTTTGTTATTTGCCTACTAGCCGTTTGAATTTAACCCTTTAATTAAGGATACCTATGTTGATTTTACACTGTTTGAATATTCCTTTAAGTTATATATGGTGTCTTTCCTTATTTGATACTGACCGTTTGAATAACTCCCTTAATCATGGTAGTACTTGAGCTGATTTCACTCTGATTGATACTAAGTTCCATAATTTTTTACTGACTCTGATTTTTACCTTACTTTTCACCCAGCTTTCAAAAATATATATATACATACTTTTTCTCTCATGAAAAAAAAGAAGAAGGAATCTGTTCAAAAACTCTCTCTCACAATTAAAAGACTCTCTTCTCTCTCTCTTCTGTGCTAATTACTACTATTCTAAGTTAGCCGGCTGCAAGCCAAGGCTAACCATTATGCATCTCCTACTTTCCTGTTTGTGTTACTTCTTTCTTCACTTCACTGGATGTTCTAATTTAGATTTCAGTCCTCAAACCAACATGCTTCTACTACTGTTGTAATTCAGCATGCTTCTCATTTGCTTTTACTTATTATGCAGCATGTATCTAGGATCCTGAACTCCCCTCTGCATGTTAGGCTTTATTTGTTTATGACCAGCATGTTTTTGTATACTTAGCACCTACTTCTTACATGCCTATGACTGGTACATTAGTTTAACCATGGCCTTAGTTGTTTTAGGGGTTTAATATAACCTAGTGCTTATTGTACCCCTAATCCTCTAGACCCTTAGGAATTTTTGATTGTATGTCTATATGTGTATCTTCATGCTACATGTTTGCTCTCACATGCTCTGTATTTGTCCCTCAAATCCCATCACCCCTATTTGAGATTGTTGGACTATCCTTGGTCTTTTGTGTGATGTTAAGCTTATTTTCCTTCTTCAAAACTATTTTCTTACTTACCCTTTCTCAAAACTGTTTCTTACTTAAACCCTTTTCAAAAAAACAAAAGGCACTCTCACATATACTCTTAGAAGTCTAAGTTCAGCCCCCTTCGTGTGAGCACTTCTTTGGGGGCCCTTTGAGTGCCCCCTGAACTCTGACACATAAGGCTAGCACTTCCCACACTGCACATGTTTAACTCTATTTTGGCTATATCTGGGTGTGAGCGCTGCCCGGGAGCCCTTGAGGTCCTTAGGGAACTCTGACACACCCGGACTATGAAAGGCTATGAAACACCAGAGGCATTGAGGTTTGGAAGATCTGGGCCTAATTGAAGGCTCCCTATAGAAGTAACTTCTTATTTTTCCTTTGGTTGTGTAATTCATAATTCCTGGTATGTAATAATTTGTAAACATATATTTGGTAATGGATAGTGGAAAGGAAAGGGTAGTTATATAGATTATCCATGTTAAAGGGTAGATACCATACCTCTAGGTTTAGATTTCTTACGTGTGCACTAGAAATTCATGCTTAGGGCTGATTGTATGCGAGCATATCATGCATTAGATATCATATTCCTTATGTCCATGTTTACTGTTTCAGCATCCTATTATGGCATTATCATTTATCATATAGAAATCATGCTCTAGGATTAAATGTTAATATAAACATGTTATTCATGTAAACCAGTTCTAATATCGCTGTAATGCTATGGTACACCTAGGAATCATGCTTAGGATAATGATGCGCTAATAAAAAAGTCATCTGCATACTTGCTGCATAGCATGTTCAAATAATGTGACTTTATGCATTTAGAATCCTGCCTAGGAATTCTGCATACCACCCATTTTGCATCCCCATGTGTGCATATTAGATATCATGTCTTAGGACCTCATTCAACACCTAGTTTAACTACTGATTGCATGAAAAAGGCCCTAAAAATAGTTTCACCATGTTTCCAAACAACTGGTAATAGTTCTGTATTTTTGCTACACTTAAGTACAACATGTTTAGGCAAACTAACTTGTAATAGTTTCTTTAATAATCTGGATAATTACTGGGTGTCGTCGTACGCTTAAGCAAGCTTTAGGTGTTAAATCTATTAAAATTGGAAGCATACTCCTTTATACCTTCTGCTTAACTATTAATGGTTATAATCAGTAAGAAACTGATAAAATTCATCCTCTGAAATCAGTAATAAAGCTGCCTCACTATTGCATTCTCACCTAAAAATCATGCCTTAGGTTCTGAAGTTAACAAGGACTTACTTGTGTCTGAGTCGTGCTATTTATGTGCATAATCTGTGGAGGAGTACTTGGGCCTCGTATCTGCTCTTATTTGTTTTCCCTTATCTGAAGTTCTAATTTCTGTTGTTTGTCGCTTAGAATCTTGTCCTTTAAACCTAGGGGTCAACCTAGTACTTCCTTTTAGGGTAGTAGTCCTAGCCTCCTCCAGGACTGATAGGATGGGACGTGTAATAGCACGTAATAGAATCCATGACCAACACACGCCTTAATTACCTTCACGGGGTGGGAAGGGTAGAATATGGATATGATGACCGGTGCGCTAATACCATATGTAGCCCCTCTTCGAGGAGTGATTACCGGGTATTGCATTGATGTGATCCATATTTTATAAACTTAGGACACCTGTATACGCTAGTTCGTAATCATCTCTACTGTTTTCTAAATATCTATATGCTTAAGACTTAAATCCCCTTTTATTTGAGCCTTTACTTGTTATTTGTTAGTTATACAAAGTCACGAAACCATTTGGCCGGGAACCACACTTGTGGATCATGAGGGGTGCCTAACACCTTCCCCTTAAGATAATTTCAGGCCCTTACCCAAATCTTTGGTTAGCGACATAGTTATAATTGAACCTCTTAGGTGCCCTAACGCACCGTTAAAATCGTTAGGTGGAGACTCTTCAAAATATGCAAACTCCTTTCCCAAAAGGAAAGAGTTGTCCTAACCAATGTCATAAACCCGATATTCCGCTAGGAAGAGGGAAAAAGGGTGCGCGACAAGTGTATATGGATCGAGTTGCACGCCGCAATGAGCCTAAAGGCTGAATGTATATGGATTAGGTTGCACGCTGCAACAAGCCTTATGGCTATTTATGGATTATGGAACGGGTTGCATGCCGCAAGAAGCCTTATGGATACTTATATGATTGGATCGGGCTGCACGCCGCAACGATATAGCGCTTGAGATGAAGGATCCCCTCTAGAGTCTATACACCCCCAGTGAGCACAGGTACCTATTAAGTTTGAGTATTGAGGGTTGAGAGCCAAGTGTTTGAGCTATTGAGCGCCTGAGTGATTGATACCCTGAGAGGTTGCATTTGTTTTCCTTTGTTGCTGTACTTAGTTGAATTATGTCATTGTTCTGAACTTCTGGAAAATATTGTATCTAGTTTACCTGAATTTAGTAAATGTGCAACTGACTTGACTTAAATTGCCGGGATTGAATCATGTCTACTTTCATTGCTGAAATGAACTGTAATTGTATACCTCGTCACTACTTTTCAGTTCCTTATTTATTATTGTTAGTTACTAAGTTGGTTGTACTCACGCTACACCCTGCACTTCATGTGCAGATCCAGGTGTATCCAGTCACGGCGGACGTTGATCTTGTGCGTGGTTGAGTATCGGAGATTCACGAGGTAGCTGCCGGCGTTCGCAGTACTTGTCTCTCCTTCCTTATTATCTTTATTTTTTGTATTGGTATTTAGACACAAACTCTTGTAGACACTGTTTAGATTGGTTGTTTATATGCTCATGACTTGGTGACACCCTGATGTTTGGGGCTATTTTTTCGTGTTGTATTGTGAGTTTAACTCCTGTTTTTATGAAAACTATGTCATATAAAAGCTTTTTGGTTTATCTTTGTGAAAAATTTGTAGAATTTTGAAAATCGACTTGCCTAATATCATTGATAGGCTCCATCACAACAGGTTATAGTTTAGGGTTGTGACAATATTAAACAAATCCGAGTTAGAATCAATTTCTTGAAAATTCCACAAAAAATCACCACAAAACCAAGCTCCCAAAGTCCAAATATGAAGTAATACTCTAACCCTCATTTATAAAGTACAAAAATCTGACCACCCATTGTGCTGACCGCACATTTTTATTGCGTCCGCACATTTTCAAGTTTCGAGGCCGCGATCCAAATTGTGCGGCCGCACTTAAGCAGTGTCTGCATTACCAAGCTTTAGTAAATTGATTATAACTTTCTGTACAAATGTCGAAAAGATTAAAGGTATATCTTTGTGGAACCCAGACTCAAAGAGCTAAGATTTCTCTTTTGAATCATCTCCAAATTCCTTGTATATTAAAAGATATACTTCCGAAATCGGACCATCGAACCTGCAGAATCTTCTTTGCCGCGAGAGGAATTCTGCGATTCGCATATTTCCTCTACGGTCCACACTTTTCCTCTACGGTCCGCACTTGTCTTCTGCTTCAGCACTCCAAAATGTGCCCCCCCCCCCCCCCCCCCCCCCCCCCCCCCCTCCCCCTGCATTTCCAAAGTTCCATAACAACATTAGAGTGTCGAAATGCTCATACTCGCTCAAAACTCACCCTGAAACACACCCGAGCCACTCGGGACCCCATCTGAATGTACCAACAAGTCCTAAACATGATACAAACTTAGTCGAGCCCTCAAATCACATCAAATAACATCAAAAACACAAATCGCATTCCAATTCAAGCCTAATGAAAACTAACAATTTTCAACCTTTACATTCGATGCTGAAACCTATCAAATCAAGTCCGATTGACCTCAAATTTTGCACACAAGTCATAAAAGACATAACGAAGTTATTACAATTTCCATAATTGGATTCCGATTCTGATATCAAAAAGTCAACACCCCGGTTAAACTTCCTAACTTAAATTTCTATTATAGCCATTTCGAGCCCAATTTAACTATGGACTTCCGAATAATTTTCCAGACACACTCCTAAGTCCAAAAGCTCTATACGGGGCTATTGGAATCATCAAAACTCTATTTCAGGGTCGTTTACATGTAAGTCAACATCCGATCAACCTTTAACTTAATAGAAATCTCTATACGGAGTAATTTTTTAAAAAAAATAAATAGAAATTAGAGACAAAAAGATATTAAAAAATATCTAAGGCAATACCTTGTAAATTTATTATATAATTGTGACCTAATTTTTTAATTCAAATTTAAAGACAAAAATATTGCAAAAAGATATTCAAAGCAATGCCTAGTGGGTATATCATCGTCCGATTGAGTTTTACCAAGATCAATTTCCTCATCATCATTTTCACCAGTAGTATTATAATTATTAGAATAGAGAGCATCTATTAATTCATTGTCTAAATGTTCACCAGGTGTAGTATTATGGCAAAATTCAGTATCGCTAAATTGTAATAAACTATTATCGGTATCAAGAATAACAGGTGTAGGACGGGTATGAGGTTTGGTTCGGGGAGCCGGGGGCAGGGGAGGAGGAACATCAGTACCACTAGATTCGTTAGTCTTGATATTTCCCTTATTCTTATTTTTACCAAAAATATTTCTTAAGGAAGACATCTTAATTAATCAAGTAATAGCAAATAAATAAAACAAACAAAACTATAATATTAAGACTTAAGTTGAAACGAGTTTACCGAATTGACGAACAACTTGTTGAAAATTGATTATTGTTGAAGACTTAAAGATTTCAATTCACCAACTTCACAATTATTTCACAAATTGTAACAACCTCAATATTTTGTGACTATTTTTTAGAACAAGGTAAGTAATAGTAGCAATCACAATTTTTTCACTATTTATTTTTTATCAAGTAAACAATTATAGCAAGTATAAAAGAAAACTAGACAGATTTTGATAGATTGATATTGATTTTGTAAGAAAATGAAAGAACGAGGGGGTATAATAGAAAATAGGAGAAAAGTGTAATAATAAAAAGTTTGGGGTTAAACTAAGTTATTGGGGGGGGGGGGGGGGGGGGNTGGGCCCGGTCCTAACGGTTCCTTGCTAAGAACCGGCCTACGAGATCGTCACGAGCCCACCTCTAGCAGGCCTAACGGTCCCAGCCCGTTTCGCCTATTTAGCTCACTTAGCCCGGGGGCCTGGGATGATCCCGGGCCCGCCCCACCCACTTACCACCCTTACCATTGAGTCAGTTGCTAGCCTAAGGTATTGACAGAATTGAAATTTATTTGGACAAGTTACAGATTTGGCCAGTTGGCCAAAAATAATTACATCAACTAACTATATATAATATGTTGGTCTTTAAGCTTAGTGTAGCTTAATTTTAAGCTTAGTCTAGCTTAATTTTAAGCTTGGTGTAGCTTAAAGAGAGTGAATGGAAAATGGTAGGAAAAGAAATAGAGGGAAGTGAAATTTAGAATTAGTGCACTTTGTCCCTCATTGGAAGAAGGAAAGAAAATCTATGTGTATATATATATATAGAAGCTCTTCTTCTAGCTCTTAAAGAGTTGAGAAGAAGGCAAGCCTCGCGCTGTCGTCGTCGTCGTCGTCGCTCGCTCGGCTCGGCTTCGGCTTCGGCTTCGGATTTGGTCAACGATTGATTGATTAATCTTTTTGGACAAAAAATCTTCTCAAATTATTTAATTAATTAATTAAAAAAATTCAAATCCGGAATGACCCACGACGCGGTCCGACCCGTTTTCTTTCCAGGATTATTTTAAATCCTTTTTTAAATTTCCTGCAATATTCATACCTGTTCAAAGGATTCACACCTGTTCCAACAGCTGTTCACTAGCGTTTTGGTACCAACACTCCGATGAGTTAAATCGTTCTATCCTGGGAGGATATATTCTAAAACCTCGGGTACTTGAGGGGAATAATTTCCTTTAGGACACACTGTATATTCAGTGGGCTCAATTTTTTCCTACACTATTTTCAGAATTCATTTTTGACGTTCTTGTTCTACTAACTTTTTGTTTCTATATTTTACAGAAAGTTTATAGTTTTTTAATTTATTTTACAGCAATACAGATTATTAACAATCTTGTAACGACCCGGTCTGTCGTTACGTAGAACTTGCATTTTTATTGATGTCATTGACTTGTCATGGATTGGTTATTCTATTATTAATGTGTTAGAGTCGATAGGCTTGAAATCGGAATGGTTAAATGAGAATTCAGTAACTTACTATTTAAAGATAGCCTTATAATGGGAAAAGTCAACTGAGAGTTGACTTATTGAGAAATGACCTCGGAATGCGGATTTTGTGGCTCGGATAGCTTCGTTAGGTGATTTGGGACTAAGGAGTGTGTTCGGAATATTTTTGTGATGTCCGGTGTGGAATTAGGCTTGAATTGGCGAAAGTTAGTTTTTGGTGATTTCCGGTTGGCAGTGGAAAATAGTCTATCGGGGTTGGAATGGAATTCCGACAGTTGGAAAAGGTTCGTAATGTCATTTTGGATATGTCTGCAAAATTTTAGGGCAATCAGAGTTGTTTTGGATAGTTTCGCCATCGTTGGTGGAATTTAAAAAATTCAAAGTTTGTAGTCTTGAATTCGATGTGTATTTGGGGTTTTGATGTTATGTTTGATGTTTCGGAGGCTCGACTAAGTTTTAATGATCATATATGATGCGCTGGTATGTTTGGTTGGTGTCCCGAGGGGCTCGGGATGGTTTCGGATGGTTAACGGGGAGTTTGGAATGGTTTTGACACTATTGATGTTGTTGTTGCTGGTGTTTTCGCACCTGCGGATGGGGAGCCGCAGGTGAGGTTTCGCAGGAGCGGACGTGGCACCGCAGGTGCGGGAGTTTGTCTAAGTGAGAGGATTCCGCAGGTGCGAGTTAATTGTCGCATCTGCGAGGCCGCAGGTTTGGGAGGTCGATCACAGGTGCGGGATTTGAGGACCTTGGGGTTTTCCGCAGGTGCGCACCTGGGATCCGCAGGTGCACACCTGGGATCTGTAGGTGCGGTTGCGCAGGTGCGCGTAAGTGGTCGCAGGTGCGGAACCACTGTTCAGAGAGTATAAAAACATGCCTTCGCGAATTTTAGCCATTTTTCTCAATATTTGATCTAGGTTTGAAGCTTTTGAAGGGTTTTGAAGAGGGAATTCGATAGTTCTTCATTGAGGTAAGGTTTTTGGACTCTAAACTCGTTTATATGTGATTAAAGGTCGGATTTATGGTGAAAAATTAGCGAAAAATCAATGCAAATTGGGTAATTAGGGCTTGGGATTAAGAGTCTTTAAAATGAGGATTTGAGGGGTCATTTGGACTCCAAATTTAGTGCTCTTTATATGTACAGACTCGTGATATGATGAAGAACAGTTTGGTAAAAAAATTTTGAGTTTCGGGACGTGGTCCCGGGGTCGGGTTTGACAAATTTCGGGATTTTTGAGTATTTTTGATACATTTCAATTGGGATTAGTTCCTTAGCATATTATAATGATATACCTCTGATTGTTGGTAGATCTGGAGCACTCGGAGGCCGAGTTTAGAGGCAAGGGCACTGCAGAGTAGTATATTAGCCGGTTTTGAGGTAAGTAACGCTTCCAAACTTGGAACTGAGGGTTCGAAACTCTAATCTATTTAGTTGATGTTAGTTAAGGTGACGCACTTGCCAAGTGACGGGCATGCGGGCGTTTACCGAATAATTGTAGCCTGGCTCATCCCATGGCACTGTCTAATGGTATTCTCAGGTTGATAATTGTACTGTGAAGGTGGTATTACCTTGAATGCAATAGAAATCATGCTAAGTATAAATGTTAAGGCTTCACGCCAATGTGTTCAAACCGGAACGGTCGATTACTGTTGTCTCTATCTGTGATTATTATTTTCATGTACTCAGTCCTGTTAAAATATATGTTTCATGCCTCAGTCTCGTAAGTTTCTAGTTTATTCTATATTATCATTGGTTTGGGCTGGTTTTTATATGTTAGAGCATTGTGAGTGAGACTGGAAGGTACTGACTGAGTGAGGCTTGGAGCCTAGTTTTGAGACAGTTATGATCGGACTGCACACCGCATCGATCCTGGAATCATGCCTTCGTTAGCTTGATATAGCGCTTGGGCTGAAAGGAGCCCCTCCGGAGTCTTTAAACCCCTAGTGAGCGCACAAATATTGAGGGATGGATTTCCCTGGACATGGATCTTGTCCGAGTGTTATGTTCCGGAGATGGATCTTCTCTGTGGGTCTCATCTTCCGGAGATGGATTTTCTCCGTGGGTCTTATGTTACGGAGATGGATTTCCTCCGTGGGTATTATGTTCCGGAGATGGATCTTCTCCGTGGTGGATGGATAGACCTTTTTCCTTAGTACTAGGTGACAGTGTCACTGGTGTTTATGTAATATCCGGGATGGACTTCCTTGGGCCGGGAGGCCGTAGTCTAGTACTAAGTGGAACACCTTATGAGAGTTTGATTACTGAGTATACATCATTCTTGATTCTATATGAATTCATGCTAGGATGCAGAGTTACAGACATATGTTGATGCATCGTGTTTATTTCCTGATATATTACTGCCATGTCCGAGTTATATACTGTTGTTCGAATTATCGAAGGTTTAGTCTGTCACTACCTCTCAGCCCGTAGTTTGGTTTCGTTACTACTGAATTGGTGTACTCAGGTTACCCCATGCACCTTGTGTGCAAATCCAAGTACAGCGGGATTCAGCTCTGGTCAGTGAGTAGCAGCAGTTTCTTCAGAGTTGAAGAGGTATCAGCTGGCGACCGTGATCTCGTCTTCTCTTCCTTTTCTACCGTCGTATTTATTTTCAGACTATGTTGGTCATTTCTTTTTGGTTATATTAAGTATTAGCAGCTCATGACTGTGTGACACTGGATCCGGGGTTTGTAGGATTTGGATTTTGAATTTTATAAACTGGTTTCCAAATTTTGATTTATTATTATTTTTATCCACAGACTTGTTAAGAAGGATATTTTATTGGAAATTGTATTTAGTTAGATAAAATGGGTGGCTTGCCTGGTTCCACGACATGCGTCATCACGACTCCGAAAATAGGTCGTGACAAATCTTAAGAAAATTATTGTTTATATTATATTCTGTATTCTGTTGTGGAGATTAAAAAGCTTTGTGTTTTCTACTCCATCTGAATTTTATTATTCTGATTTGAAGATATAAAAACTTCATCAGAGTTTTGAAATTCAGAAAAACGATTTGAAGAACATAAAAACTTCATCGTTTTCTGTGAAACAGTATATAAAAACTTCAGTTTTTATTTATTATACATACTGTTTATCATTAATTACAGTATTGTTTACTGTTTTGGTTTCGCCATTGATTGAACTCTTCTGTTGTTGACAGTGAAAAATGGCAATTGATAACGGAAATTATTCTGCGACTGTTGTGGCAACGACAATATCCTCGTCAAGCCAGACTGTTGTTCCACCGGCAGAAAAGCCGGGGAAATTTTCTGGAGCCAACTTCAAAGGATGGCAGCAAAGGGTGTTCTTCTGGCTTACCACACTTGGTATGCAGAAATTCACTTGTGAAGATCCTCCAGTGCATGCTGCGGACATGTCGGACAATGAAAAGTTCATGATTATTGAGGCGTGGAAGCAGGCAGATTTTATTTACAAAGGCTATATTTTAAGTGTTTTAGAGGATGACTTGTACAATGTGTACAATGCGATAAGTACTTCGAAAGAATTATGGTACGCACTTGAGAAGAAGTACAAGACAGAAGATGCATGCTTGAAGAAGTTCATGGTTGCCAAGTTTCTAGACTATAAAATGATAGATAGCAAAACTGTGGGAACCCAAGTTCAGGAACTTCAACTTATTTTTCATGACCTTATTGCTGAAGGTATGGTCGTGNCTATCGTTGAAGAAACTGCTACGAAAAGTAAGAAGAGGAAGAGATCTTCTGGACAGACTAAGGAGTAGAACAAAAAGAAATTCAAGGGCAACTGCCACAATTGTGGAAGAGTTGGTCACAAAGCCCCTGATTGTCGCTTCCCGAGAAAGGATAAGAAGAAGGGACAGGCCAACATAGTGGAGAAGAATGATGACATTGATGATCTTTGTGCAATGTTTTCGAAATGCGACTTAGTTGGAAATCCGAAGGAGTGGTGGATTGACTCCGGAGCCACTCGACATGTTTGTGCTATCAAAGAAGCATTTGCGACTTACTCTACTGCTGGTCCCGAAGAAGAGATTTCCATGGGAAATAACTCAACAGCCAAGATTAAAGGTTATGGGAAGATTTTCCTAAAGATGACTTCCGGCAAGGTGTTAACGCTCAACAACGTTCTTCATGTTCCTACTATTAGGAAGAATTTAGTTTCTACTTCTTTACTAGTGAAGAATGGAAATGTGTATTTGTTTCTGATAAAGTTGTTGTAAGCAAGAATGAGATGTACGTTGGAAAAGGTTACCTCACGGAAGGCCTTTTCAAACTCAATGTAATGGTTGTTGATACTATGAATAAAATTTCAGCTTCTTCTTATTAGTTGGAGTCAAATGATTTATGGCATATTCGTTTAGGACATGTCAATTATAAAACCTTGCGCAATTTAATTAATTTATAAGTATTGCCTAAATTCGAGTGTAATAAATCGAAATGTCAAATATGTGTTGAATCTAAGTTTGTAAAACATCCTTATAAGTCTGTTGAAAGGAATTCAAATCCTTTAGAATTAATTCATATTGACATTTGCGATATGAAGTCGACACCATCTCAAGGTGGGAAAAAGTATTTTATTACTTTTAT
>MDKI01114587.1:0-11382 GCA_005239505.1 Nicotiana paniculata
TGAGTAAAAGTTGCGTATTCTGACGAATTAATTGATACGTAAATTCCATGTGGGATCGACTCTTGGCGTAATACCCCGGATTATATTTGCAACGCCCGTTTAGTCTTTATTAGACATAGTTGAGCGTGATCAGTTAACTACCCGAAATCCACCCGAGGCCACCGGGACCCCGTCCAATCATACCAACCTGTTCCAAAACATAATGCGGACTTGGTCGAGGCCTCAAATCACATCAAACAACATTGAAACCACAAATCGCACCCAAATCCCAACTTTATGAACTTAGAAATTTCTAACTTCTACATCTGATGCCGAAACCTGTCAAATCACGTTCGATTGACCTCAAAATTTGTGCACAAGTCATATTCAATATTACGGACCTTCTCCAACTTCCGGAATCACATTCCGACCTTGATATCAAAACTTCCACTCCCGGTCGGATTTCTCAAAAACCTTCAAATTTCTATCTTCAACCAAATGACTTCAAAATGACTTACGGACATCCAAATTCACTTCCGATCGCGTTCTCAACTCCAGAATCACCACACGAAGCTATTCCCAGAGTTGGAAATCCCAAACAGACATCAATAACATTGAAATGCACTTCAAGCCCAAATTTATGAAATTCTTCAAAATGCTGACTTCCACAATATGCATCGAAACGTTCCCGGATTATCCAGAACCCAATCCGGACATACGCCCAAGTCCGAAATCATCATACGAACCTGAAGGAACCTTCAAATCTTGATTTGGAGGTCGTTTACTCAAAATTCCAATCTTAGTCCATTTCTCCAACTTAAGGCTTCTGAAATGAGAATTTTTTTTCCAAATCAACTCTAAACTTCCCGAAATTCAATTCTGACCACGCCCACGGGTCATAATACCTGCAAAGCTGCTCACGGCCTCAAACCGCTGAACGACGCGCTAGAGCTCAAAACGATCGGTCGGGTCGTTACATTCTCCCCCACTTAAACCGACGTTCGTCCTCGAACGTGCCAAGAACTGCTCTGGAGTTACCTGAAATCACTGTTTAACACCTCGTGCACCTGTCCGTGCTACCACAACCCAGTTGAGTACATTAGCTTGATCAAATCTGAAGATTTCTTCTTTTATCCATATAATAAGCTCAGAATCCAGTTCCAACACGTAAATTTTCTCTTGCCAGGCCTAGTTCCAATATATAAGCATTGTATCAACTACCACACGATATACCAGATCATGACTGCATACCTTTGTTGAATCAGCACCATGCACCGCGTAACTCCTCATCTGACCACAATGACACTCCCTGAACCTTAACAGCCAAAATTTCACGAATCTGGTGCTCCTAATGCACCTCATAACAAATATACAGACATCCTGCCATAATGTTGACGATACCACCATAATGGAGGAAATGTGCAGAAATTCATACCCAACTGCAGAGTTAACAAATCCTTGAATACCTCATCTTGACTAGAATCATCACTTCATTATGAACCTGAATAATGGTATTTGTTCTTTAATATACACTTCACATAACCTTATCGCACTGATCCCTGATCAGATAATCCCGTCTCACCCAGTATGAACTGCTCAGATAACAAATCACCCCAAACATGACCAACAGCCTCACATGATACCACATCGCGCCAATAGGCCATAACTCGAACATGATAAATAAGAAATGACTCAGGAATACTCACGCAACTAATATGAACTTTTCTCAGAAAATAGGAAGCAAAACATAAGAAAAATAAATATATATGAACCTTACTCCACATCACACTGTTGCGGCGTGCAACCCAATGCGAATAACATACCCGTGGCGACGTGCCACCCGATCCACACATAAAATTTACATAAGAAGATATATATACGGAGCTGATTTGCTCACTATTACAAATTACTGAATATCGAGCATAAGCACGCTAAGTGCATAATACCATCCTGGGGAGACTGATAAAGCCGTAGGCTACATAACTCAAGCACAACTGGGTGCGATATATATATATATATATACACACACACACTGGATCTCAAGAGCTATCCTGCTCACATAACATCCCCACTACGCGGGACCTCAACACATAGGAAATTATCAAGCTGTTTCACAACTCACACGGCACAATCATAATAACACATGAATTTGATGAAGACGGAACAACATCCGCTGTTCTAATACCTTTCCATGAAAAGCGCTCTACTGAAATGAACATGACTGGCTCATACGGAGCCCATAATCATATTTAAATCCATCCACAAACATCGAGTCTACCTTGCTCGCACCAGCTAAGCTAATAGCTTTTACCTGGGTCCATATTAACCCACTTTCTCTCATAATACGCAAGAACAACCATCATAGCCGGGACAAACACCCCACAATCCACACACAAATGAACTGAACGCCTTTCAGGCATAACTTCTCAGATAAACAATGTAGCACTCCTTTACGCTCAGTCCAAATCTTCAAACCATCAAGTGACTACATGTCACACTTTACAAAAATCTTTTCGCGGTCATGCTTCCACGACCATCCACACAAGGAAACAAGTCTGCACATCCACCACTGGCCATACTACGCTGTAAGACAAATCAAGAACCCATAATCAGGGTACAAAGCCTCTTCCACCGAATGTCCATCTCAGGTGACACTGAAGGTAACACCAGCTTACTCTGAACTTCCAAATCACTTTTTCTTGCTCTCCCGAGCTCATGACATCCTTATTAACACCAAACTGCAATCTCGGTTCTTACTCCCAGTTACATACTGCTTACCGCACCTAACATTCCAATATGAGGTAGCGCAAGAATTCCATCATAACTTCTAAACCACCAATAGGGGGAACACCTCATCATATAGAAACCTTTTACTTAACTGAATTCAAGAGTACCATCTCAACACACGACTAAATTCCCACAATCACCCAACATGCAAATCCTTAATAGTAGTCTATACCACCATAACCCTTTCGGGGTCCGCCTACACCTGACAGGCCATAGCACTCAAATTCTCCCAAATGAAATCCATTCCGACGGACGACAAGCCTCACACATACCGGCACAAACCACCTGCATAACTTAATCACATCAAAGGAACCGATCACTGCCGTAAATGTGTCATTTCAACCATGGCTAATCAATCTATTTGCTTTTAATCATCTTCATTTGCCTCAGGAATAATAGCAACTTCCTTCAACTCATAGCAAACTCAACCCTCACTCATCCCGAGTGACCTTGTTTCACGAGACTATGCTGCCCAAATCCCGCAACCCGTCTCATACCATCCTGATCATCTTTCTACAATCCGGAGTTTATTTCTCTCACTCCTCCAATACTATCCTGCACGCTGAAACATATCATATAACATTCAACCATCCTTCTTTTTCTCAGAAATTACTCTGCAAAAGCTCGATTCTCGATCATACTGCTGCCTGAAACCCTTAAACGCCGCATTCTTGACTTTTGAACTCACTAGGACCGCTATTGAGAGTCACCCACTCTGACTGGCCCCGAATGCAATCAACTCCAAGGATCTTCTAGCAGA
The DNA here is from genome assembly GCA_005239505.1 of Nicotiana paniculata. Lineage (NCBI taxonomy): Eukaryota > Viridiplantae > Streptophyta > Magnoliopsida > Solanales > Solanaceae > Nicotiana > Nicotiana paniculata. The sequence goes on from MDKI01114587.1 coordinate 3,527, forward strand.
TGAACACCCCTTTCAAGGAACCACGTGACCGAGTCACTATCCTGACAACTCACCTATGCCTTAAGCATAAATTCTGAATCTTCCAAAGCCTAACCCTAATCCGACAGGGCCAACTCTTTAATACATTCATCAAATCACACGCACAATCACCATTTTACTCCTTTCCCTTAGCTGTAATAACTTGCCAATACGCCGACAATCCGCAACCCTATGATAACATAATCCTACAACCCAACTGCAGATGGTGGGACTCCCCCACTTAGCCCAAAGCTACTCCTTGCACCACTACAGACCCTGCCGAGATCCTTTCTCCTTTGATAACGCGATCTTGCTCAACCAATCCGTCCAATTCTTCCAAATTCTCTTGCTAGCACTCCCTAAATACTCAAATTCTCTAGCATCATTCACACATTCTGCCTCCTACCGAATAGCCACTAGAACCTCTCACAGAGACTTGCCAACCATGCCACCGCTAACCTATTCACAGGAGATAACCCACCTGTAGAAATCACCCGCGGACACCTTCCAACGATGCTGAAATGCACGCTCTCTGCGACTTCAATACCCCATCTTACGCCCTGCTTCATTTACCAACTTTACTAGTCCATCCGCTCATCATGGACATCCATTAAATGCGCGATAATATCTTCAAATTCCAAGCTATGCTGCCGCTCCCCCACTTTGCGACTGCTCGACTTCCGCTTCTTACACCTGGCCTCCTAGAAATAGAACCACCACCTAGCCTCACTTCAGGATCATTCTCTGTATCTCCCAAATCAGCAGATCACCACGACTTCAAGCTCTCCGAATATCATCTTTCTCTAGCTGCCTTCATCATCAACACTTATCCGGTACTGAACCACCGCACCTCATGGTCTCTGCCAACCGCATTCTTCAATACTTCTTCTCCATACTCTGTCCCCATGCAACCGAAGAAACCATAGCACCGACAAACTTAACACATTCCATTCGATCAATGACGACGAATTCACGTCGCAAGTGCATATCCCACCTCACTTGAAGACACCAAATCTTACTACTTTATCAACCCCAACCGGTCCATTCATAACCCAAATGCCTTTCCTCTACCGGAACTAAAATACCAAAATCTCGAAATCAAACTCTGAGAAGACCTCCCTTCAAACCATTCATCACCCCCCAACATACGGGCAAGCAGTCTATCATCATACTGACATCGTGCGACAACCAATCGCAAGCATCATCACTACCTGAGCATAGGCTTAACGCTCCTAGAAACACCGCTACTGAGCTGAAACAAAATATTATTCTTTTGCAGGGCCATAACAACAGCCCCAACCAATTACACATGGAAACCTCTCGAATTACATCCATAGCACCATTTCAATTCCTCAAATTTCCTGATTCATAGCAAGCGTTTCACGACGCGTAAGATTGAGTAGGAATAAACTTAGGCATAAGCCTTAAGGGAATAGAATCGCACGATGAGGAATCAAGAAGAGAAGTACTCCTAACAGCCCTGTAGCCTCTCGAAGATAAGTACATACGTCTCAGTACCGATCCGCAAGACTTTACTAGACTTGCGCATACCGATCCGCAAGACTTTACTAGACTTGCGCATAACTCGTGAGACCTTAGGGAACCTAGTGCTTTGATACCATGTTGTCACGACCCAAAATCCCTAAGGTCGTGATGGCGCCGGACATCAATGTCAGGCAAGCCAAATCATTAATTAATTGAAATAAATTTCCGGTTTTAACATTTATGAAAAATATTTTCTTTCAGTTTATTACATATTAACCAAATAAAAATCTGTTAAGTAAAACAATGGTTTAAATATTACACTTAAGCAAATATATCCCAACACATCCCAGAACCCGGTGTCACAATTACATGAGCAATTTCTAAGAATTTATACAATCATCACAAAGCCTGTTTGAAATACAAATTGGACTAGGAAATTTAGAATGAAAACAAATACAGAACGAGGGAGACTCTGTTAGCTGCGGATCGCCTCCGAATGATGCAACTCGCCTAAATATCCGAATCTTCCACATTGCTACGAAAGTACCTGTGCAATAAAAATGCACAGCAAGTGTAGCATGAGTACAAAAACAACGTGTACTCAGTAAGTCGCCCGCCTAACCTCAGAGAGATAGTGACGAGAGGTCAAAATTAGACACTTGCTAAAAGTCAATTTAGAATATTTAAGTGCGTCACTAAGCATGATTATCCTAGGCAATTTATTAAAAACATGGATAACATTATCAATCTCCGTTCTCATTCAACACTTTATATCTTCGTCATATTAATAATAGTTAATCAACATAGGTGATTTGATCAAATAACAATTAATCAACAGAAGGAACAACTTCTTCCAAAATCCTTTAATAACTTTAAATTTCTGTCATTTCAATTGACAACTTAAAATTCCAGGCCAGTAATCAGGCAAATCATAGCAACTACGCAGAAAATATTATGCGCAAGCAATGCCGAGGGTCGAACGGCGCGGACCAACAATGATAAACTGTGCACTGCCGAAGGGTCGAACGGCTCGAACTATAGATGCATCTATCTGCCCCGCTCGCGAATCGATCATGTGACGCGGTTAAAAATAATAAGGCTAGCCGGCTCGCGAATCATACCTGCGACTCAGGTGCTCATATGAATACACACAAATACAGGGTCATCCTGCTCGCGAATCATACATGCGACCGAGGCACCCAAAGTTACACATACCCACATAATAAATATGTATTTTATCAAGAAAGCAGTTTTTCTCAGGAAAGTGGTAAAATTTTTCTTAAAGGAACATGAAATATAGCTTTTAAATCTTTGTTTTGAAACTCATTTTCCAAGTTTAATGATATTCCATAATATAACCCTACTAGGTGTACAATTATCCACAGAGGAATCAATTCTCTCTTTAGATGATTAAGAAAATAAGCTCTAGCCTTCTTCAGTTATTCAATATGATTTCAATTATATTAGCAGTTTAATAATACATGTAGGATTACAGGTACAACACGTAAGGCATGCTAGTGGGTCCTAGACTACCTGGACAAGGCATAATAGTAGCTACTCACGGACTCCTGTCACCTCGTGCGTACGTAGCCCTCGAAGATAATAGCATATAATTAATTAATTCACCTAGGGGGACAATTCCCCCCCACAAAGTTAGAAAGGAGACTTACCTCGCTCCGAAATTTCCATAACCGACCTCCAAGCCCTTCCGATGACTCCAAACGGACGCCCCAAAATTATCCAAACAACGACAACCCAATAAAAATATACTCTAATATTTGCAAAAGTTCCAAACTATATAATTTCCCAACCTCGCTTAGTGAAATGACCAAAATGTCCTCGGGCCCACGTGCCCGGAATCCGAAATTTCGCGAAGATATATTCTACCCATAGCCTTACTAACTCAAATATAGAGTTTACTCAAATATTCATTCTCAACTCGTTGCCAAAAATCCAATTTATATTTTCTAGGTTTCTTCAACATTTCCCAAATTCCTACCAATTTCCATGCCTAATCCATGCATATAATCTTTTATTTAACTTAGAGGCATGAAGGAGTTACTTATCTTGACATTGCATGAAGGAATCCTCTCTTTGAAGCCTCCCAAGATCGCCTAAGCCAAAGAAGAAATGAAGAAAATGAACCAAGAATCCTTGTTTTAAAACATTCTGCCCAAACCGATTTTCGCACCTGCGATCAGATCCTCGCACCTGCGCTTCCGCAGGTGCGCCCAAGAGCCCGCACCTACGGCTTCCTTCTCCTCCAGCCAGATCCGTACCTGTGACCCACTGCCCGCATCTGCGCCTTCGCAGGTGCGGAAATTCCATCGCACCTGCGATCCCAACCAAGCCAGCCCACTCTCGCACCTGCGGCGCCAAAGCCGCACCTGCGGCTCCGCACATGCGGACAAATCCTCACAGTTGCGGTCACACCAGATGACAGCAACCTCGGCCTTCTTCAACCTCCCAAACTTGATCCGTTATCCACCCGGAATCCACCCGAGGCCCCCGGGACCCTCTCCAATCATACCAACCTGTTCCAAAACATAATGCGAACTTTCTCGAGGCCTCAAATCACATCAAACAACATCGAAACCACGAATCGCACCCAAATCCCAACTTTATGAACTTAGAAATTTCCAACTTCTACATCTGATGCCGAAACCTGTCAAATCACGTCTGATTGACCTCAAAATTTGCGCACAAGTCATATTCAACATTATAGACCTGCTCCAACTTTCGGAATCGCATTCCGACCTTGATATCAAAACTTCCACTTCCGGTCGGATTTCTCAAAAACCTTCAAATTTTTATCTTTAGCCAAATGACTTCAAAATGACCTACGGACATCCAAATTCACTTCCGATCGCGCTCCCAACTCTAGAATCACCACACGAAGCTATTCTCAGACTCGGAATTCCAAACGGACATCAATAACACTGAAATGCACTTCAAGCCCAAATTTATGAAATTCTTCAAAATGCTGACTTCCACAATATGCATCGAAACGTTCCCAGGTTATCCAGAACCTGATCCAGACATATGCCCAAGTCCGAAATCATCATACGAACCTGCAGGAACCTTCAAATCCTGATTTGGAGGTCGTTTACTCAAAATTCCAATCTTAGTCCATTTCTCCAACTTAAGGCTTCTGAAATGAGAATTTTCTTTCCAAATCAACTCTAAACTTCCCGAAATTCAATTCTGACCACGCCCACGGGTCATAAAACCTGAAACGAATTTGCTCACGGCCTCAAACCGCTGAACGATGCGCCAGAGCTCAAAACGACCGGTCGGGTTCGAAATTTTGCGGTTACGAAAGTTTATGAAATTTGTGGGTTCGGAAAGTTGTTGGTTTGAAAGTTTATGGCTTCATGTTTATTGTATCTAAATTATTTATGAATACTTTTGAGAACATATTTTCCTTAATTTGCGTATCAAACACCGGAAAATGAATAAGATTATTACTTGTTTTCCAAGAAAACATTTTCTTGAAAAAAAAATTCACAAAAAACATTTTCCGTTATATATACCAAACACACCCTTTGTCCTGGGATTTTCCTCTTCCTGCATAAGAGGTAACCTCAAGAAAGCTCCATATTTTTCTAATTTCACATCATGAATTTGTAGCTGTCTGCATGAGAAGACAAAGAAACAAACAAACATATATTTCAATTTGCTTATTAGAGTAGCTTTTACTACAAAAATCTAATGCAAACGGGCATTCGAGATTAGAATTAAATAAGTAGAACGTGAAAAATAATCAAGTATTTTTTTTTTATAACAAGAGCATGTGTTATTGAGTGAGTTTTAAATTCGACTTTGATGGGACCTAGCTACAATTATTTAAAAGAACACCAAAGGAAGATATTTGGAGATACTAATCTCCCAATAAAAAGTGCAAGGCTGACTAATTATTATTAATAAAATCAAGTTGTTTAATTAAAGCTTCATTATTGTCTGTTCCGTCAAAACAAATCTAGTGGTACTTTTAGCTTAGTTGCATATTTACATCATTAATTAGTTTTCATGATGATAGCTTCAAATGCTGTGTCACTTTACAAACGAGCGAACGAGAAAGAAAATAAAATTTAAAAAAAAGGAAAAGGGAACTCTATTACTAAAGTGTAATATCATGATTTCCAAGTATACTTTGGGATTACTATACTTTATCCGATAATTTGGGACTACTCATGAGAGCTTTGTCCAAAATTGTAACCATACAAAATCCTGTGTAACAATAGTCTTTCCAAGAACGAGGGGGAAGTAGAATTAATAAAGGCCACTTGGTGTGGTCAATACCTATATTAATAAAGGATTATTATGATGCAATGCTCAGCTTAAATTATTACTGCAATATTACTTTACTGTAGTACTATATAGGAGTTATAATTTTTTTTTTTGCGCAGAACTGTTAGAATAATAAAACAGTAAAATAATCAAATGGAAATATATATTGGGAGTATTTCTAAGGGATAATAATAATAATAAATACTCCGAGTATAATATGTTTTTCAAGATACACAGAACACAGACAGAGTGCACCTCTCACCTTATCTAACTACTACTATATATGACTTAATTACGACCAATCGACTCAAAATATAAATAAGGTAATGTGAAGCAAATAGATGCGTACGAAGAAAATCTCTTTTTCAACTATGAAAAATTGAATTCAAATTCAGGAAAAGACTACGATGCATGCCTGGGATTTAATTTCGACTGCAGTTTTGAAGTTGGCTATAACAAGCCTTTGTTTTTGTTTCGAGTGGCTGTAATAATGAGAAGGAGAAAATGATTGGTACAAAATAAGAAACGGGATCACATAAAAAGAAAGAACAACGTAACGGAGTTTAAGACTCAAAATATAGCAACAGAATGTTGGAAAGGGGAATATTCGTTATGAAAAAACAAAAAGTAAGACTTCATCGTCTTTCATTATGTAACTTCTCATTTAAGGTTTAAATTTTAATAAAGATAAAAACATTACTATTATATATAGAATCTCTTTTCATTTGATTAAGCTTTATGTGTATTGTTACTGTATTTATATTCTACTACCATAGTAGGTATGTGATAAAAATAAAGTAAAGTTGATTTTTTAGAAAAAATGTAGATTTCTCTAGAATGTCCTAGTATAGTATCCTTGATATTTATCTAGTAAACACATCTAGATGTTCTAGAATGTTGTGGGAAGATAAGGTTATCTAGTAGACACACCTAGATATTCTAGAGGGTTGTTAAAAGATAAGGTTAGCTAGAATCTTCCTTGTACATTATCTAGAATCATCAATAGACAAGTATAAATAGGGGCGTATTGTTTATTTGCAACGAAATGAAACCAAAATCAAGAAAGCCTTCTTTCCTAAACAAAGTTTTCCTCTCCAAAACTTTCCTTCTCTTTTAAAAGCTTCCTCTTCCTTAGTTGAATCCTCCAATCTTAGTTAACGATCTTGGGCTAACCGAAGATCTCCAAATTATACTCTTCTTCTGATATTCTTTTTATGGTATCAAAGCCATAGGTTAGCTTCTAGATTTCAAGGTCCGTTTAGTGGTTGATTCAACTTATTTCTCTAAAAGGATTTGGGTGGTCGTGTTGATGGACTGTGGATAGAGTTATTAAACCGGTCCACTACAAGGTATGTAAGGCTTGTATGGAGTCATATCTTATTGGTGAGGATTGGTGGGAAGTTGTCAATGAAAGTAACACAAGTCCTCCTGTTGACGCACCGTAAAATAGCAATGCACGTAAGAAGTGGAAGCAGATTAATGCTAAGGCGGAGTTTATCATAACACTACTAAAAATCCGGTAAAAAGCGATCAAACTTTTGCGATCAAAACTGGTATCTCGGGAAAAGCGATCACAGTTGGTCGCTAATAAATTGAAGAAAATTATTAAAAAATAATTGTAAATATATTAGCGACCAAGGTTGGTCGCTATTTGGTCGCTAATTTGATCAAAATATTGATCGGACTGGTCAGACCTTCTTGGTTAAAGAAATGTTGAATTTAGCGACCAACTTTGGTCGCTAAAGTGGGACCCAGTTATAAAATTTTAATAATTATATTATTATTTTAAAAAAATTATAAAATATTAATAATAAAATTTAAAATTAGCGACCAAAGTTGGTCGCTCTTGAAAGGGGAAGAAAGTAGAGACCAACTTTGGTCGCTAATCTGGAACCCAGATATATAAATTTAATAATTATATTATTATTTAAATAAAATTATAAAATATAAATAAATACAATTTAAAATTAGCGACCAAAGTTGGTCGCCTTTAAAAGGGAAATAAAATAGAGACCAACTTTGGTCGCTAATCTGGAACCCAGATATATAAATTTAATAATTAT
>ML356796.1:0-10455 GCA_005239505.1 Nicotiana paniculata
CACTCCACGAAGCAGAAGTCGGCGACCTCTCAACTCCACTCCCTTCACGTCTTCCCCCACACCTTCCCCGTTTTGCTACCAAGAAACAGTAGGACCCAAACTAGACGGAACCAAATCCGACCGGAAACATGTAATTCCGATGACCTCCTATTAAATCCGGCGAAGTAGAGGCCGACCCAACAGTAAGTCCAAATCCAAACTCCCTGAAACTCCACCAGAACAGTGTGCAAATCAGGTCAAAATCTCCACCCAAATCCAGTCGAGTTGGGTCGTTTCAGTTCCGTTCGAGATTCCGGTGCTGCTGCGTTTCTTGTTCGGGTCCAGGTTTGTTAATCTTCCTTTGCGGTTAATTCAAAAGCCTTGTTATGGTTTCTTCAATTTTACGCCCTTTCTTCCATTAAAATGTGAAAATAGAGTGGTTCATTGTTGTTAGATCTATCCATCTTCTACATCTTCCATTACTGTTATTGGTAATCACTTTTATGTTGATTTTTTTTGGGTTCTTATTCTGTTAGTAGATCTCTAATTCAGTTGTTATACATATTGATGTAGCATAAAAGGCGTGTTTGTTTGTTATAAATTAAATTCACGTTTATGTATTAATGGAACTTTTTTTATCGTTGTCTTTTTGATTTGTGAAATGAAGTATACAGAGCTTTGAGATGTAGCTTCTGCTGGTGCGGTTTGATTATTGAGTTGATATAGTCCCATTTGTTTCAATGATTTTGTAGTTGTACACTCTTCATATATGTATTCACTCCTTTGGAGCACATGAACCAGTGTCTTTTCTTTATTTTTTTCCGAATTCACTTGAGGAAAATGATGTCTTTCAATAGAATAGTCAAATGAATGTGCAGATTTGGGTTTTGCTTGTTGATGAATTATGTTGTCTGCGTGTCCAAAATTCAGCCCGCAAGTAGTGGTATTTTTTCTGATTCGGCCATGAAGTGGATTTCATACATTACTTGATGAAAATTATAACATATGAACGTGATAGTTTTCTTTAGGCACATAGTTGAATCATCACAACTACGAGTATGGTTCACATGGCATGATTGCGATGGCTGATGGCAGTTTTGAATATGAATATCCGTAGTTTGTTTTAGTTGAGTAAAGACCTTTTGGAATAATTTGAGGCGTGCTGTGCCAAACAAATGACATTTGCACGGCCCTCGTTTAATTGATCTTGTCTTAATCCTTAGAATTCGACGCGTGCCATTTAGTTGAATTTTCCATGGCCCTCGCAAAGTTGCAAACATGTAGTTGCTTTAGGCGCGTTATTTTAATAACTTACCTTCCTAAACTCAGGTGCGCATTTATGTGACCCAAATCCAAATCCTAACAACGTTATATAAAATGTGTTGCGGACTGCGGGTGCATTTATGTGACGCGGTTCAAAACATGTTTTATGTGATGTTGAATACTTCTTAAAAATCATATGAAAGCGGTTTAAAGTTTAAAATTGCACATAAGTTCAAAAATGTTTAAAATCAGATAATTAGGCCAATAATAACAGTTGAGCGACCGTGCTAGAACCACCGAACCCGAGAATGCCTAACACTTTCTCTTAGGTTAACAGAATTCCTTACTCGGATTTTTGTGTTCGCAGACTGTAAAACAGAGTCAAGTTTTCCTCGATTCGAGATTTAAACCGGTGATTTGGGACACCATAAACTATCCCAAGTGGCGACTCTGAATTTTAAATGAGATAATCCCGTTTCGATTGTCACTTAAATTGGAAAAACTCCCTTATTACCCTTCATTAATTCAGGTAGTAGAAAGGAGGTGTGACAGCTCTGGCGACTCTGCTGGGGATCTTTAACCCAAAATCACTAGTTCAGGGTTTAAGAATTCGAGCTTAGAATAAACTGTTTTATTTGGATTTATTATCTGATTTTTACATGTTTAAACCTAACGTGCTAAATGTTGCTTTTTACCGCTTTGATATTATCTGAACTGTATATAAATTGTGCCGAAACCCTTTTCTCTCTGAGTATTATAAATCATCTGGGAAGTGTGCACTTCGTGTGACTTCTTTTCTGTTAGAGTCATATCCCAATTTTAGAATGAGGTTCGGACAAGTTGCAAAGCCGGTGAAGCTTCTGTATTCCCGGTACGCTGNGAATAACATAGCCTCATGTCGGATCACTTGTATGAACGTTTGTTTTCATCATGTGCATTTGACTTCGGAGACTCAACATAGTGGTTGGGTCCGTCTAGGACAGGTGTACCCAATTTAAAAGACCATCTTGATGCATCTTATATGCTACTTGCATATCTGTTTATTTTGGCTTACATGTTGACTGGTTTCTAGAATGGGAAAGAAAATAAAAAAAAAGGAAAATGAAAGAAAAACTAAAAGCGAGATAGGATAGAAAATTTACCCGATTTTTGAAAACCCCGATACTTGAAAATGTCATGAAACTCTGCCAAATTTTTTTTTGAAAGATGAATAAAGAGAAATGTACTTCAAAAAAAAAAAAAATAAGCCAATATTTTCAAAAAATCATATTTTCCCGGTTCCGTCAAAACTGGCAGAACTACGCGGATCTGATTCTCACCGGATGTGAGATACGTAGGCAAACCTCATTGGTTCCGGCCGCCAATTTTAAAAAAAAATCCCCAAAAAATATTTTTTTCTACATTTTTATTTTCCCCAATTTTCAAAAATCCAAAAAAAAAAATTCTTTTTTAGAAGTCTTTCTTTAGAAAATCCCAAATAAAAAATTTTAAAATAAAAAATATTTTATATCATCTTAATAAGTCTTTCATTCAAAAAGAAAAATCAAATCAATATCCAAAAATAAATAAATATTTTCTACCTCTTTTTAATAAGTCTTTTTTCCAAAAATTCAAAATAAAAAATTCAAAGAAATATTTTCTTTCTTCTTTAGAGGTCTTTCTTTCAAAAATTTTGAAAAAGAAACAAATAAAAATAAAAAAACTAAAATATAAAATCCAGAAATATTTTCATTCTTCTTTCGAAAATTGAAAAGAAAATTCAAGATTCAAATATATTTTCTTTTAGGTTAGAAGTATTTCTTTCATAATTTCAAAATAAAAGTCCAAAAATCAAAAAGTATTTCCTTTCTTCTTTAGAAGTTTTTCTTTCGAAAAAAATATCGAAATTAAAAAAAAAACTCTTTCCTCTTTATAAGTTTTTCTTTCGGAAATTTAAAAAAAAATCAATCAAAAATTCAAAATCCAAAAAAAGAGAGTTAGTTTATTTTCTTTATTTCTTATCTTCCCGAACTACGCAAGATCTGATTCATGCGGCGTCATGATACGTAGGCAACCCACATCAGGTTCGATCGAATGATTTCAAAAAGAAAAAAAAAGTGAAAAAAAAAATCAAAAGAAGAATGATATTAATAAGGACCGACTGAGTCCATTCTAACGTGCCTTTTGTTTTGAATATTGAAAGAATGTTTGAGGTGGTCGGTTTGTGGTAAGCTGCAACACAATCCTCAAGGTCCAAGAGATAATGCCAATGACAATTGACATCGAAGTCGTTACGAGTGCTCATGAGACTCGGGGTCAGAAGGTTCAACAAGATTCTACTATGGTTGAGGAAAATAGAGTACTGAAACAGAAAATGACTGAAATGTGTCAAGCATGGGCCAATGGCCAAGGACCGCCCTTCTCTGTTCAGGGTATCCAAGAATTCACACCCATCTCGACAACTACCATTCCGGTCTCATTGTCTAATCAATCCTATCCACATGGGTTCAGTATTTATCCTAGCTGTACGACCATAGCTGGAACTCCAGTTGCATGCTCTCAAAGTTTGCCATTGACAACCAATCAGACAACCATTGTTGTTATGCATGTCTTCACTGTCCCACAGCCGACTGTGGTGCAGAGGAAACCTCATGAGTCACAATTTGCTACCCAGAAAGAACAATACCACTCTCCTGAGTACCACTCTTACTTATTTGATCTTCCTGCAAAGATTGAGATGCCTGCCCGAAAGATGGCACATGATGAAATGACCCAAAGACTGAAAAGCTTAGAACAACAATTGAAAAACATGCAAGGGTTGACAGGTCAGAAGAGTATTGCCTTCAAGGATCTATGTATGTTCCCCGATGTTTGTTTGACACTCGGTTTCAAGGTCCCCAAGTTTGAAAAGTATGATGGACATGGAGACCCCATAGCCCACCTGAAAAGGTATTGCAATCAATTAAGAGGTGTGGGAGGAAAGGAAGAATTACTGATGGCTTATTTTGGGGAAAGCCTTACGAGGGTAGCCTCTGAATGGTTTACTGATCAAGACACATCTCGATGGTATGTCTGGGATGACATGGATCAGGCCTTTGTCAAACAGTTCCAATACAACATCGACATTTCCCCGGACCGCAATTCCCTTTCAAACCTGAAAAAGAAACCAACTGAAAGTTTCAGGGAATATGCCATTAAATGGAGAGAGCAAGCAGCTATATTTAAGCCACCCATGGATGACCACGAGCTAATCACTATCTTCCTTCAGGCTCAAGAGCCAAATTATTTTCAAAACATGATGTCCGCAATTGGCAAATCATTCTCGGAAGCAATCAAAATGGGAGAAATGGTTGAAAATGGCCTTAAGACAGGCAAAATCATCAGTCAAGCAGTGTTCAAAGCCGCAACTCAGGCTGTCCAAATTAAATCTGGTAATTGTAGTGACATGAATAAGAAAGATGAAGAAATCATGATGGCATCAGGGTTGAGAAGAGGTCCTAGGAGAACATCTCGAAGGTATGACCTCGTCTGTTTTCCGATGATTCCCCTGAGAAATCCTATCCACCTCAGAACCCACACAATACTCCTTTGCTCGACCTGAGTATGTTGTCCAGCCACCAAGACACCCCAGAAGGCGAGCATCGCAAAATCTCCACAGCCTCCACAGTATTTCCAAGTGTCCTATAACCCACATCCAGGCAGGGGGTATAAAGGAGAACAAAGGTTGAAAGATAATTTTACACCAATAGGAGAGTCATATGCAAGCTTGTTTGAGAAATTAAATCATTATGACATGATTGCACCCATTTCTCCAAATCATGTGGATCCACGTGCAAGAAGCTTTGACCCTTCTAAAAGGTGTGAATACCATTCCAATGCCCAGGGTCACGATGTTGAAAGCTGTCAGGATTTGAAAAGAGAAATAGAAAGGATGATCCAGGAAAATCTGATTGTGATCCAAGGCAGTGACACCCTGAATATCACGCATAATCATTTGCCTGCACATGATGATGCACACTTTGTGGGGATGATACATGGTGACAGGGAGTATGATAATTCTCTCGGGAACTCGCCGACTGAAGTTAATGATTTTGAAATTGGAGAAGGCTTTGTTGATTCTGATGAGCAAATTTGTGGCTAAATATCAAGCTTAGCAATTGAAAAGTCATTCCCTCCTCACGATGAAGGAATCTTGGTAGCTTATTTTGATGTTTTTTCTGTTATCTGGGTTATTTTAGGGTTGTGATCCAGATTTTATTTGTTTTATTGAGTCAAACCCTTCTATCCCTCTTTCTATTTATGTGAGTCTTGTCTGTCTGTTTTATTGCTATTTTCTTTATCCGGGTTATTCTGGGGTTGTAACTCGGATTTTAGGTGGTTTGTCTTGTTGTTAAGCCCTTCCATCCTTTACTCAATGAAATACAATTTGTCCTTTTGTGTCATTCCATGCTAGTTCCTTTCTCGCTAGTATTAATGATATGACATGCATGCGGAAATTTTGGCCAGATCTTTAAAAACTGATTTAGTCTTGAATGAGATAAGTGAGAAAAAGACACTTTTGAGGATGAATAAAGATTGGAGATACTCCGGAACTAAGGTCGAGTAAATTGCACCTTCAAATCATTGTGAAGATTGGGCTTGAGGATGTTTAATCAATTGAAGCTTGGTCGAAAGTTTGGAATTAATGCATGGAAAGTGTCTTTCGTCCACGACACACCAAGAAGATAGACATGTTCATCAACGCTATGATCGCAAAAAGATAATATGTTTTGGCGTTCTCGAGGCTGGGAGGCCCTTTTTATGCTACCCAAACACTTTATACCCTTTGTTACCCCTTTTGAGCCTGTGTTATTTTATTTCACCACCCTCTCTTGGAATCAAGTTTAGAGTTAAAAGTCCAAAAAAAATAGAGAAAATGAAAAAAAAAGAGTGAAAATGAAAAAAAAACAAAAAAATCCATGCCCCAAGAGTATAAACTGGGGCAACTCTTAGAAATTTCAAATGAAAAAGAGAGAGAAGAAAAGAACAGTCAAAGTTCATGCCCTCAAAAATAAAAGTTGGGGCAATTTGTTTTGAAAAAAAGAAGAGAAAAGAGAAAAAGAATAGTCTGAGATCTATGCCCTAAAAAAAAAGAGGAAGCTGGGGCAGTTTGTTTTTAAAAAAAAAAAAAGAGGAGAAAGAAAGAAAAATGAAAAAAAATGATGATGAGAAAAAGATAGAAAGATGAAAAAAATAGTTAGGTCAGATGTTTGAACTACGTTAGACCTGATTCCTTAAAAAAAATTAGGATACGTAGGCAGCCTTACACGGTTCAGTCCAACCAAATATGATTCAAAAGAAAAAGAAAACAAAATCCAGAAAAATCCCCAGTAGCTAAGACTAGGGCAGAAATTTTATTTCACTTTTAAAGAGTCGATTCCAAGAGTTGTAAGCCTACAACCCCTCATTTTGAGTCTACTTGAAGCCCTCACGCCGACCTTCCTTTCCAACCCTATCCAAAAACCTTCTAATAAAGACCTCCTGATATGCCTTCAAGAATGCCAATTGAAGTATGCAATGAGCAACGGTTGTCACGCGACATAAAACACTGTCAAGGTGCTCATCCAAGAAAGCAAAAGAACAGAAAAATAAAGAAGAAAAAATAAGAGAGTCTTACTAGTGAAAACCCTCACGGGCACTGTAAGGCGATGGTAAGTAGAGAAAAATAAATGAGAGAGACTTGTTGGTGAAAACCCCTCGGGGCACCACTAGTCGAAGGTGAGTCGTGAAGCTGATGCAAAGAATTGGCACAAACAAGCCCGACATCAAAGGTCATAGGAATGGTAAAAGGAAAGATTAGACCAGTTTGATAGATCAGGCTGTTGAGTCCAAAATTCATGTCATAATCATTAAGGCTAGTTACCGCAAAATAAAAATAAAAAAAATAAAAAATAAAAAAGGGCCTCTTCCTTCTGTCCTTCCGACAGAGGAATTGCTTGTTAATACTTGTTTTTTTGCGTCATGGTGTCCTTCACTCTGATTCAGTCTTTGTCAAAACAAGCAAGAAAAGATTTCAAAATCTGCTATCAGCTTTTCAGTTGCACAAAATTGAGTTTGGCCAGCAATCCAATGTTACAGTCAACATGCATTGAGGATTCATGCAGAGGCTTCCCCCAAAAGATCCTTGTCATCCTACTTGGCACAAATAAAGATAACTGATGATTCTCTCTGATAGACAAATTGCTCCAAAAGGCAAGAAGCCAATCAAGATATTAGAAAAGTTCGCCTAAGTAAAGATCTCATGTTGGGATAAGGCTGACTGAGCCACAAATACAAATGGAACTGGGTGTGAAACAATCAGGGTTGATGTAGAGCAAAAGTCTCTTGAAACTGACTCAAGTTGATTGAGCAAAAGCCAAGTTGCTCAGGACTCAAGGCCACAAACTGACCACCACTTTTTAAAACTGACAAAATTTTCTTTTTTTGAAACAGGAACAAAGCAATGCAACAAAATTGGTTCAAAAAAAAAGAATAGAGGAGCCGAAAAAGGGAAGTTTCTCAAACCTTTTACCTTTATTTGTCTTGCTAGTGTACATAGAATGTCGCCATTAATCTTCATATTTTTCCTAGGATAAAAAGTCCTAGTCTGATGGATTTTCCTCCCAATAAAAATCTTAGTCTGATGAATCTTTCTCCTAAGATAAGAAAACCTAGTCTGATGAATCTTTAAAACCTAGTCTGGTGAACTTTCTCCTAGAATAAAAATCTTAGTTTGATGAATCTTTCTTCTAAGGTAATAAAAACCCCTAGTCTGATGAATATTTCTCCTAGGATAGAAATCTTAGTCTGATGAATCTTTCTCCTAAGATAGAAAACTTAGTCTGATGAATATTTCTCCTAAGATAACCAAAAAAAGACCTAGTCTGATGAATTTTCTCCTAGGAACAAAATCTTAGTCTGATGAATCTTTCTCCTAAGATAGAAAACTTAGTCTGATGAATATTTCTCCTAAGATAACCAAAAAAAGACCTAGTCTGATGAATTTTCTCCTAGGATCGAAGTCTTAGTCCGATGAATTTTTCTCCTAAGATAAGAAAACCTAGTCTGATGAATATTTCTCCTAGGATAGAAATCTTAGTCTGATGAATCTTTCTTCTAAGATAATAAAAAAGAGATCTAGTCTAATGAACTTTCTCCTAGGATCAAAATCTTAGTGTGATGAATCTTTCTCCAAAAAAAAAATGACCTAGTCTGATGAATTTTTCTCCTAGGATCAAAATCTTAGTGTGATGAATCTTTCTCCTAAGATACCCAAAAAAAATAGGGACCTAGTCTGATGAACTTTCTCCTAGGATCAAAATCTTAGTCTGATGAATCTTTCGCCTAAGATAGAAGACCTAGTCTGATGAATTTTCTCTTAGGATCAAAATCTTAGTCCGATGAATCTTTCTCCTAAGATAACAAAAAAGAATGACCTAGTCTGATGAATCTTTCTCCTAGGATAAATGTCTTAGTCTGATGAATTTTTCTCCTAAGATAAATAAAACCTAGTCTGATGAATCTTTCTCCTAGGATAAACGTCTTAGTCTGATGAATGTTTCTCCTAAGATACCAAAAAAAAATCGAAAAAACAAAAAAAATCCTGCTTGATTCATTTTAGCATAGATACACAATTCAGTAGTCGCTCTTCCAACATAGGGTCTTCAATCCCTAATTGATTTTACTTTTAGACGTAGGGTCTCCACTCCCTAGTCTTCTTTCCAACATAGGGTCTCCAATCGCTAGTTGATTTTATTTTTAGACGTAGGGTCTCCACTCCCTAGTCTTTCCAACATAGGGTCTCCAATCCCTAGTTGATTTCATTTTTAGACATAGGGTCTCCACCCCCTAGTCTTCTTTCCAACATAGGGTCTCCAATCCCTAGTTGATTTCATTTTTAGACATAGGGTCTCCACTCCCTAGTCTTCCTTCCAACATAGGGTCCCACTCCCTAGCAGACACCTGTATAACCTGGTGATCTTTCTGACAACAGCATAACCTGTTGATCATCTCCTGACACTGGCATAACCCAGTGATCTATTTCCCCCAGGCAACAGCATAACCTGTTGACCATTCTAGACACCGGCATAACCTGGTGATCTTTTCTTGACGGCAGCATAACCTGTCGATCTTTTCCAACATAGGGTCTCCAATCCCTAGTTGATTTTACTCTTTAGGCATAGGGTATCCACTCCCTAGTCTACAATAACTCCGGATGCACAATTCCCGGCTTTTCATTGCTTTCAATAATAAAGCAGCATAGATTTTATTACAATAACTCGCGAAATTTTCCTGGTTAAAACTGGGGCAGAAAATTTCGTTCGTTTGTTTTTGATTTTGCGCAGATTAAAATTTAGGACAATGGATTCGAGACGACCAAAAGAAGACGTCTCAATTCAGAGTAAAAGAAAAGAAGAAAAGAAAAGAGTTGAACCCCAAAGTACAGAAGCAGAAAAGATGTTGAATGCTCAAGAAAGATTTGAAGTCACAAGCTATGCATGTCCATTCTTGATCCGAAAAGCTGTAGAAGAATGAACTAGCACCTGCAGCCAACAAGCATCAAGATTCAGATCAGAGTCGGCATGAAGAACCAACCAAGACTCAAGACCAAGTTTCAGAAGACTCATAGATAGGAATCTTGTAACTCGTAGTTGATAGGCTTAGTTAGTCTTTTATTTTTTCTTTATTTTGATGTAATAACAGGACCGCGGACCGGGACCTCGACGGAACGGCACCTCACTCGAGTCCCTCATCCTCTCCACCCACTCCATCACTCCAAAACTTCTTGAACTACGCGACTTGATTCCCTTATAACCCGGGATATGTAGGCTGTCCAAAACCAGGACTTGGTCACATCCTCCTTCCTTTTAGTTTTCTACTCCTTTAAATAAAGGTCGGGTCAAAACATGTCTTGTTGTTCTTTGTCTGAAAACTCTTCGTGTTTCCAGTCAAAGAGGGGCAGCTGTAGACATGTGATTTTTGACCCTCCCCAAGATTTTGCATATTTTAGCATTTAAATACTTAGTTTAGGTTTAATATAGCTATTTCAACTCATCTTTACTCTTTCACTTTATTTTATTACAAGAAAAATGAAAATTACAAAAACAAAAACATTTTAGTTTATGTATTTTTCATAAATTTTAAAAAAAAATATAAAAATAGTACCTTATTTTTATCTTTATATAATTTCGAAAACACAAAAATAGTCTCATGTTT
>MDKI01190700.1:0-58683 GCA_005239505.1 Nicotiana paniculata
AAATCAATTGATTTATTGGGATTTTTATAGGACGATACAACGAGTAAAAATCACATGCTCACATTCTCTATCGTGGGATTTGAATTCTAAATGCTAACTGAATTTTTACTCTATTCTCTTGCAGATGGCGAGAACTCGTGCTTCTTCATCTACAAATCAGCAGCATGAGTCTTCAGTTGCAGCTCCTACGAGGGGATGAGGATGAGACCGAGGCCGTGCTAGAGGCCGAGGCTGGGGCGGAGCTCAGCCTAGATCAGCAACCCCAGTGGCAGAGCCTCAAGTAGAGTTTGCTGATGAGGTTCCTGCCCAGACAGTCCCAATTGGACTAGCTCAGGTTCCTGAGGGTTTCATTGCCACCCCGGTACTCCAAGATGCTCTGGTCCATCTTGTGGGCCTCATGGAGAGCTTTGCTCAAGCATGTTTACTTCCTACAGCACCAGTCGTCTCTCAGGCTGGGGGAGGAGCCCAGACTCCCGCTACCTCAGATAGTTGGGGTAGTTTAGCCGGGTATTGTGGCTCAGGCCAGTGATGGAGAAGCTATGCCTGCTGATGGTTTATGGAGATTGGACCGGTTTACCAAGCTGTTTACCACAACTTTTAGTGGTGCACCTTCAGAGGATCCCCAGGACTACTTGGATAGCGGCCACGAGGTTTTACGGAACATGGGGATAGTGGAGACCAATGGGTCGACTTTTCTACCTTTTGTCTATCTGGTCCTGCCAAGACTTGGTGGAGGGATTATTGCTTGACCGGACCAGTTGAATCCTTTGACTTGGGCTTAGTTCTCCGATTTTTTCCTGGAGAAGTTTCTTCCTGTCACCTAGAGAGAGGATTACCAGAGGCAGTTTGAGCATCTCCAATAGGGTTCTATGACAGTCAAACAATATGAGACCAGATTCATCACCTTGGCCCGACATGCTATTATGATGCTCCCCACCGACCGAGAG
Organism: Nicotiana paniculata; assembly: GCA_005239505.1. NCBI lineage: Eukaryota > Viridiplantae > Streptophyta > Magnoliopsida > Solanales > Solanaceae > Nicotiana > Nicotiana paniculata. The sequence continues at coordinate 948 of MDKI01190700.1, forward strand.
AGGGTGATGAGGTTTATTGAGGGACTAGCTCATCCGATTAGATTGCAGATGGCCAGAGAGACAGGGAGTGATATTTCCTTTCAGGATGCGGCCAATTTGGCCAGGCGAGTCGTGATGGTTTTATAACAGGGTAGTGATCAGGGGTCTGACAAGAGGCCTCGTCATTTTGGCCGGTTCAGTGGTGCCTCATCTAGAGGCAGAGATTCCATTTGTAGAGGCCATCCTCCTACCCGTTTCATTCATCACTTCAGGTTTCTCGTAGTGCTCCAAGTAGTCGTGGTTCCCACATGCCATATTCTGATTAGTTTCCCTACAGTGCACCACCAGCTCCGATTAGTGCACTGCCGCTCCAGAGTTTTCAGGGTGGTTACTAAGGTCGTCAGGGACAGTTTCACAGCCAGCAGTCTCAGCAGCCGAGATTTTGTTATACAAGTGGTGGCCCGAGGCACATTGCTAGATTTTTCCCTCGAGCCTCGAGCAGTTCTCAGCACCAGGGTTCTTGTGCTATGGTTCCCGCACCAGGTGCTCCACCACCCCCTCAGCCAGCTAGGGGTGGGGGTCGAGGTGCTAGAGGTAGAGGTTAGGAAGTTAGAGGTAGAGGCCAGGCTATTAGAGGTAGAGGTCCCAGCAGGAGGCCGTCCCAGGGATGTGGTTCAGATTGGTGGGGACCAACCCCGATGTTATGCTATTCCAGCCAGACCTGGGGCTGAGGCCTCCGATGCGGTTATCACAGGTATGGTTTCAGTTTGCAGGAGGGATGCTTCGGTTTTATTTGATCCGGGGTCCATATTTTCCTATATGTCATCTTATTTTGCTCCTTATTTGGTTATGCCTCGTGACTCTCTAAGTACTCCTGTATATGTGTCTACATGGGTGAGTGATTCTATTGTGGTAGATCATGTCTACCGTTCATGTGTAGTGGTTATTGGGGGTCTTGAGACCAGTGTAGATCTTCTACTCCTTGATATGGTAGATTTCAATGTCATTTTAGGGATAGATTGGTTGTCGCCTTATTATGTTATTTTGGATTGTCATGCCAAGACTGTGAACTTGGCATTGTCGGGAGTGCCTCGACTGGAGTGGAGAGGGACTCCTGGTCATTCTTCCAGCAGGGTTATCTCATATATGAAGGCTCGGCGCATGGTCGAGAAGGGGTGTTTGGCCTATTTGGAATATGTTCGTGATTCCAGTGTCGAGGTTCCTTCTATGGAATCTGTTCCCATTGTCCATGAGTTTCAAGAGGTGTTTCCTGCAGACCCTCCGGGTATGCCACCCGACAGAGATATTGACTTTTGCGTTGATTTAGCTCCGGGCACTCAGCCCATTTCTATTTCGCCATATCGTATGGCCCCGCCAAAGTTGAAGGAGTTGAAAGAAAAGTTGCATGATTTGTTTGATAAAGGCTTTATTAGGCCTAGTGTCTCGCCTTGGGGTGCGTTGGTGTTGTTCGTTAAGAAGAAGGATGGTTCGATGAGGATGTGCATAGATTATCGACAATTGAACAAGGTCACCATCAAGAATAAGTATCTGTTGCCGAGGATTGATGATTTTTTTGATCAGCTACAGGGTGCCAAGGTATTTTTGAAGATACTTACCTCAAAGACGACAACCCGGTACTCAAAAATGGACTTCTCGGGCGAAAAGACCTCCGGACGGCTCAAAATCAACTAAAACAACTTCAAAACATACATAAAACGTATAAGGAACTATTCCGAATAATAAAATTTCAATCTTTACAAAATTATAAAAATCGACCCAAAAATTCAACCCCCAGGCCCGCACCTCGAAACCCCAAATTTTTTACAAAATTCGATTACCCATTCCAATACGAGTTCACCCATACTAAATTTATCCAATTCCGATATCATTTGGTCATTCAAATCATGAATTTTCATTTTAGAAGTTTTCTTTCAAAACCCACAATTTCCCCAACCCAAAATACAAATTAAATGATAAAAACAAGAACTAATTCATGATATATAATTAATTCTAGTCGAAGAACACTTACCCATTCGATTTGTGTGAAAAACCCTCAATGAATCGCCCAAAACTGAGCTCTAGAAGTCAAAATATGATAAAAAGGTGTGTTCGCGAAGAAGGAAAATGAAGCTGCCCAGATTTGTACTACGCGAACGCGGCACTGAGTATGCGAACGCGGAGAAGAAGAATTTCAGAACCTACGCGAACGCAGATATATCATTGCGATCGCGAAGAGGAATCGGCCTATAGACCCCCAACTCCATTTTTATTATTTGAACGCGAAGCTTTGGATGCGATCGCGATGAAGGAGAAAATGTGCTTTCGCGATCGCGGACTACTATATGTGAACGCAGTGAAGGAAATCACTGGGTGAGTCAGACAACTCTATGCGATCGCGGTTACTTCTATGCGAATAGGAGAAAACCAGAAGGCAAATTTCAGTTGTTCAAAAATAGGGAAAATGGACCTGACACCCATTTGAAACACTCCGAGGCCCTCGAGACCCCATCCAACCACACACACAAGTCATATAACCTAACACGGACTCGCTCAAGGTTTCAAAACACATAAAGCAACAGTAAAACAACGAATCAAACCAAAAATCGAGCTTATGAATTTTCAAAACTTCAAATATCAAAACTCGCGTCGAAACCTATCAATTCAACCTGGAATGACCCCAAATTTTGCAGACACATCACAAATAACACCATGGACCTACAGCCGCTCTCGGAGTTCCATTCCGAGCCCGATGTCAAAATTTCACCCATCGAAATTCTAACTTTCGCCAAATTACCTCACATCACCCTATGGACCTCCAAAACCAATTCCGAACGCACTCCTACGTCCAAAATCATCATACGAAGCTGTTGACATTAACCAAAAGTCATTCGAGGCTGTTCACACAAAAGTCAAACCTCCGATCAACTCCCATCACTTAAGCTTCCAACACTATTTTTTTTCTTCCAATTCGACTCTGAATTATCCGGTAACTGAATCTAACCACGCACACAGGTAGATATACACAATGTGAAGCTATTCAGGACCTACACCGCCGAACGAAGCTTAAATTCTCAAAACGACCGGTCGGGTCGTTACATTCTCCCTCTCTTAAACAAACGTTCGTCATCGAACGTGTCAAGATTCACCTTGAACTCATCCAATCACTGATCATGCACTTCTAACACATACCCGCGGGTGATCCCACGTCACCCAAACTCATATAAGCCTGATGAAACATCACAACTGCAATATAGCCTTAACATCACCACCGATAAGCCTTATACCTCAATTCTCACCTTTTACTCATTTCCCAAAAGACCCGATTCTAAATCCATATCCGGCATCAGCCTCAACCAGCTGCATCACTTATGACTACACCCATAAGGCATGACTACACAACATAGCACATCACACATAGGCTCAAATAACACTTTTGATCACAATAGCTGCCCGAAATCAACTCAACATTGGCAATTAGCCCCACATATGGAAGAACTCTGTTTCCAAACCCCATAATATTGATAATGATGCAATGAACACGAAAAATTCATTATTAAACACCCGAATCACCAAGCCACAACTAACACCACCGGCACACATCTCGCAAACTAAACTAAGGAAACACACAAATGACTGAATATGAAAATAGAAGCATATAAAGGATCTATCAAACCAAATCCCATAGGCATAACTCTCTATTAATACTCACTTTCCAAAAGAAATATAACAGGGAAGAAGCAAAGCATATGAACAAACCACAAGAATTACATCCTGATTAAAATTTCCACCGCGGCACTCAGTCCAGTCTAAATATATTGAATCACAAGTATCACGAGGACCTCACCCTCAACTATGAATCACATACCGAAAATATATCATACCAATAAAAATTCCTCCATGAACTCATCTCAGCTGATAAAATCATAATACTAACTGAACTCACATCTCGATGGGGTACCAAATCACAGCTCGTAAACAAAAATACTTAGGAGAATCACATAAAGCTTACCACGAAGAACAACAAGGACTCACTTCTAGTTTCACCACTACCAAGAACGAATAAAATAACGATATACACGGGCTACTACTCATAGAATCTCCCAATAGGAGCAGACACGAAAATAGAGTGCAAAACATAAAACTCACTCATAAATGAAAGAACAAAATAAGGGAACTCGTCCCGACCAGCAGAACTATCATCTCGCTCCCGATCCCACATGCTCTCTAACCGGCGAGCGATTCCTACTACCTGCTGAAACTAGGCATCCTAATCTAACTCTAGAGTCCCGGTGAACCGAATATCATGCTTGAATCTCCCAAATGACTCTACGGACTCATCTCCTAACTGAAGCAACCAAGCGAAGTGCATGTCTGGCCAACTCACTGAATCTAACGACATGCTCCAATAGTGACGAAGTGACCTTACCCAACTGCTCAATCTCCACGCACTGTACATCCCGAAGGAATTGAGGTGCAACCTCCCTCAAAGCATCTACGAAAACTGAATCCATGCTAGTGAAGCTAACTCGGCCAGGTGAACCTAACTCATATGCCATCACCACTGATCAACCCACTACTCTGGACCTAAGACGTGACAAAAGTAATCCCGCTCATCCCCACAATACCCGAAGTACAAAGAATATAGTGACACTTCCCCAGAAAGACCTGGTATCATCTGTCGGCAATCCATTGAAAGATAGGAGGGTGGTACTTCCTGTACCTCTCACGTCCAAGGTATTTTTCCTATGATGCTTCTACCCTAACCACGGCTGAACTAAAACCACATGTCGTGCTATCATGACAACCGGTACCTGGTCAATATGATCTCGCTGCTCTAGAGTGTAGACGGTGGGAGTCTGAACTCCTCCCTTGATCTGTGGAATAGCCGGCGAACTAGAATCAATCTCGCCTGAGTCAATATACCTATTATATTCAAAAACTATGCCCAGGCCTCCTGAAGCCTGGGGTACCAGCAGTCACCTCCAGTACTTGCCCCCCAAGTAGAACTACTGGCGACTTCTCAACGGCTGCCCTGGCAGGCATCTTAACTGTGGCACGTTGTAACGAACCGGTCGGTTGTTTTGAGAGTTATCACCCTGATCCCCTAATAACCGCTTCTCCCATGTCTATTTATGTTATTGAAACTTGTCGGAGTGTTGATTGATGAAATTTGGAGTGATTTTGGACACATAGTCCATAAATGTGGAATTTAGCTTTAGAATCTGACATAGCTAGAACTGTGTGAAGATAGATATAGAATGGAATTCTGTTGACTCTGTTAGCTCCGTTGGGTGATTTCAAAGTTAGGAGCATGTTCGGAATGTGTTTTCGAGGTCTGTTGTAGATTTAGGCTTGAATTGGCGAAAGTTAGAATTTCGGCGATTTCGGCTGATTGGTGAAATTTTGATACCGGGCTCGGAATGGAATTCCGAAAGTGACAACAGGTCTGTAATTCCATTTATGACCTGTGTGAAAAATTTGAGGTCATTCGGATGAGTTTTGACATTATCCGGAATCGAATGTGGATTTTAGAAATTTCATAAGTTCTTAGGCTTGAATCTATTCTTTTGATGTTATGAGACATGTTTTTAAGGCTCAACCAAGTTTGAATGAAGTATTAGAGTTTGTTGGTAGGTTTGGTTGAGGTCCCGGGGGCCTCGGGCGTGTTTAGGCTGTTTGCGACCGCACTGTGTTCCAGCATTAGGAGGGTGTGGCTTATCCTATGCTATCGCATCTCTATGACCGCGACCTCACATCACAATTTAGGCTTGGGCAGAACATTAAAACCCCAAATCGAGGGTTTAAGCCTACTTTTACCATTTTTGAATTTGAGAGCTCGGGAAGGGCAATTTTTGAAGAATTTTGCGCCTGGGTAACTTGGGTAAGTGATTTCTATCCATCTTAGACCAATTTCCATGATTCCAATCTTAAATCCAACATTTAAATTCGAAAATTTTGGGTAGAAAAATGCGATGAACTTCATAGACCGAATTATTGAGTTTTGCGTGGGTATTTGACCTCCGATTTGAGAGATTTTTATATGGTTAGACTCATGAGTGAATGAGTGTCCGGAAAATTAAATTTTTACCCGATTCCGAGACGTGGGGCTGGGGGACTTTTTGGGCGAATTTCCTAATTTCGCGTATTAGCTTCGAACTTATTAGTTACTTTGATTCCTTGAAGTGATATTTACGTTATGTAATCAAATTGAATAGATTTGGGCCACCCGGAGTCGGATACTTGTGGCAAGAGTGTGGTATTGAGTTGATTAGTGCAGTCAAGGTAAGTGGCTTGCCTAACTTCGTGTTGGGGACTTTCCCTTAGGAATTTTTATACTGATTTTGTTATGTGGACGCCGTGTACGTGAGGTGACGAGTGCGTACACGGGTCATTTCTGCTAAAATTCCACTTTTCCTTCCATGCAATCACTCATTCTCATTCCTATATTACCGTTTCATGTCTTAATTGAGTAGTTAGCTTAAGAATAAGCATGCCTACCTGTCCTTACTTGATTTCCTCTTATTTTCTACTAGTTGCACCATGTTTAGCTAGTTTTATTCTATTCTTGCCTGTTGCTTTTCCTGAACTGTTTAATTAAGCCGTATCCGACATACTTCTGCATTGCATATTTAAATTGGAACTACGGACCGAGATCCGGGAGCTTTCCCTTTGTACTGCATTGCATATTTAAATTGGGACTACGGACCGAGATCCAAGAGCTTTCCCCCTGTATTGAAACGCATATTTAAATTGGGACTACGGACGGAGATCTAGGAGCTTTCCCCTGTACTGCATAGCATATTTAAATTGGGATTACGGACTGAGATCCGGGATCTTTCCCCTTGTACTGCATTGCAATTTTACTGTTGAGATATATGTTGTGCTGAGCCGAGGGCTCTCTTTCTGTTATTAATTCTTCCCGTTTCCATTAATCCTGTTTATCATTGCTTATCTATATTTCACTGTTTTAAATTCATATTGACTTGTTTTAAAACTCAGTAGAGCCTCAACCTGACCCCGTCACTACTTGACTGAGGTTAGGCTTGGCACTTACGAAGTACCGAATGTTGAGTACTCACGCCCTTTCCTGCGCATGTTTTCCCCATGTGCAGATCCAGGTACCAGCACACAGTACAGTGGCTAGGCGCATCTTAGAATATGCATAGGAGACCGCGAGGTAATTCTGCCACGTCCGCAGGATCTCACGAGTCCCCTTCCTACTCTAGTACAGATATAGGAGATATATAGGTACATTCTCCTTATTTCTTTGTATAGAGCTACAGTAGTTTAGAGTTTGTGACTTTTTGATGTTCCTGGTTATGGGAAAGTAAAAGATGTAAATGTCGAGCGGCTAAAATTTTTATAGTATTGCTTCTTCTTTACTGTTTCTATTATTGTTTTGACTTATTTTCCGCAAGTTTTAGGCGTACCTAGTAGTAGGGACTAGGTGCTGTCATGAGACCGTTCGAAGAGTAATTCGGGTCGTGACACACGTTCTCCTCGTCGGCCTCTGTCTCTGACCATTGTGACATTGCTTCGGGGTAACATCATCAGGAACCGTAGTTCGCGTCCTCACCATCGGTGAGAGAATGGATCGAAAATTTCAAACTTCAAGATCAATGAACTCGCACGATAGGAATGAAGGAAGTGAAATTGTCCTAATAGTTCTGTAGCGTCTCGAAGATAAGTACAGACATCTCGGTACCGATCTACAAGATTCTACTAAACTTGCTTATGACTCGTAGCACCTATGAACCTAGAGCTCTGATACCAACTTGTCACGACCCAAATTTCCCTTTGTTGGGTATCGTGATGGCACCTAGTCTTAGGGACTAGGTAAGCCTAAAAATTACTAATAACAACAATAATAAAAGGGAAACTAACAGTCTCGATATAGAAATCTTGATTGAATTTACAAATTTTCCCCAAAACCGATAATACAAGTCATAAGCTCTACGAATCTTCTACAACTTCTATTTATAATTGTTTGGAAAGAAATACAATAGTGTATGAATACTACTTGTAAGAAGGTGACTTTGAAGCCTGCGAATGCAACAATATGTTACCTTGAGTCTCCCCGTCAGTGGTCCATGCAGCTACTAACAATCAATACCTGGATCTGTGCAACAAAAATACACAGAAGAGTAGTATGAGCACACCACAGCGGTGCCCAAGACTAACCTCGGTGGAGTAGTGACGAGGACTAGTCAAGACACTACTGGTCTACAAAATAACGGACATGAATATAGAAATAACTGAACACCACATCTATTTAAGAATTCACGGAATAATTTACAGCAATAACAATATAAAGCGGAAGGAAATCACAGAAGTTAACCACGAAACATCATAAAAAGAAATACACAGAAAGATGGACATTAAAACAAGCCAAAATGGAAGGAAACACAATGCAATGGAGAACACCAATAACTCATCTCTACGTCTATTTGTTCACATCGAGCCTTAGCCATTAAAATCCATAAAGTAGTGGGAAAACCTTTAAATAGTAGTTCACATGAAAAACTTCGCAAATATAACCATTGTAGTATAGAAAGATTTCCCTTGAAAACATACTTCCCCCAAAAGTATATATAAGTATATTTAGTAGGGAGAATCACGTAAAACATAGTTCCTTTTCAAAAGACGAAGCTTCCAAAGTTGTTTTCCCAATAAATGACTTCCAAATATCATTTTATGCAAGAAGAGTACTTTAAAAATATACCTTCGATGTAAAAGTACTTCCAATATGATCATTTCGAAACCATCACTTTTAAAATAATACTTTTCGGTAAAAACTCGTAATCATAGTCTCCTCAAGGAAAATTTATCGGAACTCAGTGCGTAACTCAAAACTTGCCATGTAGTACAGGAGAAATCTCAAGTTTTGTCGAAAATTGCAATAAGAGATCAGTATGAAAATCCGAATTGAAGCAACGGGATATTAACTATTAAATGAGTATATTAATTATCAAACAGGAACAACGGAAACTACAACGCAAAGACAAGTGTACGGCATTGCCCTTCGTGCTTTTACTCTCATCCTCACCAAAACAAGTGCACCACATCACCATTCGTGCTTTACTCTCATCCTCACCAAAACAAGTACAGAAATTATCAAACAGAACAATGGAAACAATAATGCAAAGATAGGTGCACGGCATCACCCTTCGTGCTTTTACTATCATTCTTACCAAAACAAGTGCACGGCATCACCCTTCGTGCTTTTAATCTCGTCCTCACAATAAATAAATAAAAATGGCACGACATTATCTTTCGTGCTTAAATAAAATAAACATGGCACGACATTATTCTTTGTGCTTAAATAAAATAAACATGGCACGGAATCACCATAAACATCCCGGCATGGGAATCACAATGCAAACAGTACCATTGACAGCATAAACAGTAATAGAAACCATAACATCCTGACAAGGGAATCAACAAGGCACACAACATCATCAACAACATGAATAATAAGAGAAACCACACGATACCGGCAAGGGAAACAGCTATAACCAATCTCACCTAAACAGTTAACTTCACGGAATAGACTCAACTTAAACAAAGGCCTAGTAATAGGCAACATCAAGGAAATACCAATAACATAAATGTCTAACAATTAGACCTAAGTAGCACTTAAGGGAATAGTCATATAAATCACAATGTAAGACTCACGGGCATGATTGACTCCAATGAATAGATGTTCCAACTACGGCTAGTCAACTATAAGGCTAGATGACATTAATTATAGTCAATTAGGCAAGTTAGGAAGAAAATATAGCATGATCCTATGAGAAGTAGAATATTCAGTTAAGTCAATTAAGGTCAAATAGCCAACGAAGGAATCCAGAAACAAATAATTTAAATTTAAACAGGAAGGGATGAAGCTGCCCAGATTTGTACTACGCGAACGTGACACTGAGTATGCGAACGCAGAGAAGAAGAATTTCAGAACCTATGCGAACGCGGATTTATCATTGCGATCGCGAAGAGGAATCAACCTACAGACCCCAACACCATTTCTATTATGCGAACGCGAAGCTTTGGATGAAATCGCGATGAAGGAGAAAATGTGCTTTCGCGATCGGAGACTACTATATGTGAACGCAGTGAAGGAAATCACTGGGTGATTCAGACAACTCTATGTGATCGCAGTTACTTCTATGTGATCGCATAGGAGAAAACCAGAAGGCAAATTTTAGCTGTTCAAAAATAGGGAAAATGGACCCGACACCCATCCGAAACACACACGAGGCCCCCGGGACACCGTCCGACCACACACAAAAGTCATATAACCTAACACGGACTCGCTCGAGGTTTCAAAACACATAAAGAAACACTAAAACAACGAATCAAACCAAAAATCGAGCTTATGAATTTTCAAAACTTCAAATATCAAAACTCGCGTCGAAACCTATCAATTCAACCCGGAATGACGCCAAATTTTGCGTACACGTCAAAAATAACACCACGGATCTACAGCCACTCCCGGAGTTCCATTCCGAGCTCGATACCAAAATTTCATAAATCGACCGAAATCGCCGAAATTCTAACTTACACCAAATTACTTCACATCACCCTACGGACCTCTAAAACCAATTGCGGATGCACTCCTACGTCCAAAATCATCATACGAAGCTATTGAAATTAACCAAAATTCATTCCAAGGCTATTCACACAAAAATAAAGCTCCGATCAACTCCCATCACTTAAGCTTCCAAAATTGAAATTTTTTCTTCCAATTCGACTCTGAATTATCCGGTAACTGAATCTAACCACACACACAGGTCGATATACACAATGTGAAGATGTTCAGGACCTACACCACCGAACGGAGCTTAAATTCTCAAAATGACCGGTCGGGTCGTTACAAATTACTAGGATAGTAATTACATAGTTGTGTAATTACGACGATCTGTTTATTTATCTTAGCGTAATTACAGTGTAATTATAAGTTTAGTTTGGTTGGACAAGTGTAATTACACAGTTAAATTAACTTTTAAATGAAGTAATTATCAAAAACTTAAAAGTAATTACACCCCACCAATTGCACCTAATTTCATATTGACCTTGGAGCCCGTTTGGATTGACTTATTTTAAGTGCTTTTAAGAAAAAATAGCTTTTAAGTCATTTTGTAGTGTTTGGATGAAGTAAAAAAAGTGCTTTTAAGAACTTGTTTTTAAGCTAAAATGACAAAAACAAGCCAAAAGCCAAAAGTTAGAATTCCTAACTTATGGCTTAAAAGCTATTTTGTCTTAAAAGTCACTTAAAACAAGTCTATCCAAACGGGCTCCAAGTAATTACTTGTCCCCTCCCTCGGGAGGAATCCAAACACCAACCTTCCTTATAATAATCTAATGAATCCAAATAACTTCATCATTTGGAATGTGAGGGATGCAAACAATGCTAACTTTATGAGGCACTTTAGGGAACTAATGGATAACCATAGGCCTTGTCTAGTAGCTCTTTTGGAGACAAGAATGGAGAGCCACATCCCTATCCTTGAGGATTTTCACTTCACCAAAATGATAGAAGTTCCTGCTACTGGGCAAGCTAGGGGTCTGGTTGTTCTTTGGAATGAGGAAGTAGTGACTGTGAGACCCTTCACTAGGAACTGGCAAGAAATCCATGCTATGATTGAGGTAACGCCAAAACAACTTTCTTGGTTATTTACTGCCTTATATGCTAGCAATAATATTCATGAACGTATTATAATATGGGAAGACCTGATGAATATTTACGACCAGTACAAAAGCCCGTGGCTTCTTGGGGGTGATTTTAATGAAATAGTTAACACTAATGATAAATTGGGGGGTAGACACATAAACCAAAAACAAGCTAAAAATTTAATTAATTGTTTAAATTATTGTAACCTAGTTGATCTTGGTTTTAAGGGTTGCAAGAATACGTGATCTAACAAACGTAAAAAACACGGCCTTATCATGGAGAGAAAATTACTCTAATGATGAATGGCTAGAAGCTTTTGCTAATGTGACTATAACACACCTTCCAAAAATTCACTCTGACCATAGCCCTATCTTGATTAATCTTAATAATAGGATTTTTTATAAAAAGGATAGACCTTTTAGAGTGGAAACCTATTGGTGCTCTCACCCGGACTTCACAAGACTTGTATCCCAATGTTGGGAGAACAAGGACTTGGTTGAAGGTACGAAATATTTCCAAAAAACTGTAACTAATTGGAAAAATTCCACTTATGGCAATATATTTTCTAGGAGAAGGAAATTACTTAATCGTATAAACGGGATTCAAAAATCCCCCAACTACACTACTAGCTGCTTCCTATAAAATTTGGAAGCAACTCTTATTGATGATTATAATAATATTTTAAAATTGGAGGAAGAATATTGGAAAATCCGCTCAAGAGTAAATTGGTTAAATGAAGGCGATGCTAATACAAGATTCTTCCATATCAAAGCTACTAATCGAAGAAGAAAAAATAATATTGTATTCTTCAAGATAACTTATGGAATTGGATTGAAGATCAAAGTTCCTTAATGGAACATGTAACTGATTTTTTCTCCAAAATCTTCATGACCTCTCAAGACAAATCTGATTGGAATATGTTTAAAAAAAGATACTGCCAACTTTTCACAAATTGAACTCTCAAGTCTGGACAACCCAATGGATGTTGATTGACAAAGAAACTCCGAAATGAACTAGGTCCATCAGAAGTGACATAGACCTGAGCAAAGTTAAAGGCATGTGAGATGCACATGCATGAGATAAACGAATTCTGGTGAAATTGAGATATCTTCTGATCGAAAAAGATTGCAAAAACGAAAAAGGAGAAGGACTCTTTACTCAATAAGAACAGAATATAAGATAAGAAAGGATTTAGGAGTTGAGTTTGACTAGAACTCTTTCACCAAGGAAGAGTAGCATTATCATTCTAGTTAATTCCTTATCTGCTAATCCTATAAATTGCAGACTGTTCTTATTATACGTAGACACACAAAAAGCATAAACTTATCAAGAATTGAGAGCAAAATAGCAAGGAAATTTTGCAAGCAATTCGTGCGAGATTTAAGAGTGCAATCATGAAGCTACACGAACCAGATTGAAGAACAAGCTCCATAAAGAGTTTTATGTGTCTTTCTTTATTTCTAGTTCAAAGTGTAGTAGGTGTTTTGAGTTGTACCTTTCAGCTTTCTTAGAAGCAAATTGTACTAGGTACTTGAGTTGTATCATTCAAGTTAGAGTTAACTTGACGTAGTCACAACACCCTATGGCGTGTTGATATAAAGGTTAGAGTTAATCCTTAGGTTTGCAAGAGTTTGTAAACTTTGTTGTTGGCTCAGAGTTGTAGTGAAGTATTTGGAGAAAATCCTACTGGGTAGTAGGTCGTGGTTTTTTCACCTTTTGAGCCAGGTATTTTCCACGTAAATATCTTTGTGTTCCTTATTTTCTGCATTTATTATTTTGCAATAGTAGGAGTTGGAACACATAGAAGAACTAGGTCATTCTATCCAGTGCACGTGAAAAATTGGACACCACACGAATCACCCGCCTCTTGTGTAGTATTGACATAGATAAACATCAAAGATCAAAGCCAAATGGATATTGATTTCATTGATCAGTTTGAGGAGAATCTATCTTTGAAAAACCCATAATTCCCCCATATTGTTTAATATCTCTAACATTTGGTACTGTAAAACTCTTCGCCATTGATTTCGCAAGCGAGAGCACCATAAGAGCAATTATAACAATAATTAATCTTGAACTCATATGTTCACTGCAAAAATGTTTCAAAAAGAGAAAGTTAATGGGTTGGGAGCTATAAATATGAATTAAATAAATAATACGTTAAAAAGGCCAAACATTGGGAGCTGCATTTACCATATCTGAAATTGCAACACGCATGCAAGTTTATATAGTCATCTATCAGGCATTCAAGCCAATTTTGAACCAAAAAAAGTACTTCAAATCAATAAATTGGACTTTAAAAAGTGAAAGAAACTATTTCCAGAATCTAAATTTATGAAGTATATATAGTGGAAAAACAAAGGGGCTTTTGCATCTGTACCCATTTTTTGTGTCACGTTTTAACTTATATCGTTTTGTAAAAAAAATTGTATCTGTACCCGCTTTTACGCATAACTTCAGCATACGGGGCTAAAGTAGCAAAGGCAATCACACAAAACTTCAGCATTCTAGTAGACGGGCCTGAAGTAACTTGCGAACTTCAGCTCTAGAGCTGAAGTTTTTGTCTTTGTAACTGAAGTTTTTGTCTTTGTAACTGAGGAACTTCAGCTCTAGTAAATGGGGAACTTTAGCTCTAGAGCTGAAGTTTTTGTCTTTGTAACTGGGGAACTTCAGCTCTAGAGCTGAAGTTTTTGTCTTTGTAACTAGGAAATTTCAGCCCTATATGCTGAAGTTTTGTCTTTGTAACTGGGGAACTTCAGCTCTAGAGCTGAAGTTCCTGTCTTTGTAACTGAGGAACTTCTGCTCTAGAGCTGAAGTTTTATCTTTGTAATTGGGGAACTTCAGCCCCGTATGCTGAAGTCTTTGCCTTTATAACTGGGGAACTTCAGCTCTAGAGCTGAAGTTTGTAACTGGGAAACTTCAGCTCTAGAGATGAACTTTTGTCTTTGTAACTGGGGAACTTCAGCCCTGTATGCTGAAGTTTTGTCTTTATAACTGGCGAACTTCAGCTCAACGAGGGAAAGGGAGCTGAAGTTATTTAAAAAGTGGGTACAAGTTAAAACTTTTTTAAAAAGCCGGTATAGGTTAAATGGGGGCGACCAAATAGGATGTCCCGCACAATTTTTACAGAACTACTCTCTTTAATTCATGGGCGGCTCAACACTATTGGAGGCCGAAAGCCAAACTAACATAAGAGGTTTTTAACTTATATACTATAAATTATTTAAAATCTAATTTTCTAGATTTTTGAGATGTAAAATTATGAATAATTATTTATTATAAATTTCTTCAAATAATTTTTTTTTCAATCGGTAATATAGCTAATACATTTAAACTTTCTTGCGCCATGGTTGTTTTTAAGTAAGATTTTATCAATTTTAGTTTTAAAAGACTTCTTTCAAGTTTTTAGTTTGTGGTCGAGGGCGGCCATAGGCAATTGTTACAGGAACTGGTATTATTATTCTATAAACAATATAAGTATTTGAAAAAAAAATCAAGTCTTTTTATCTGATTGAGTATAATTTTTGGCATTGTATCAATGATTCAACTTTTTTTTCCTTAAGTTTTGAATAACCGGATTCATACTTTATATTTAACATATTTATATCTTGATAAATACTAAAAAGATAATATATGCATGCGTATTGAAATATCAAGAAAAAGAAGTGTTAGATGAAAACTAATACTAAAAAGTTAGAATAGAAGAGCCTGATTCGCCAACTTGACTGGAAAATAAATAATTGTTGCTTTCGCAATATACTTCTCGTAGGTTTTAGCTTGATAGACGAAAACTGCAGAACAATAGGATTTTTTGGAGGCACAAAAGAAAAAATATAATAGTAGTAACGTTTGGTGAGAACTGAGAAAAAAATTTGAATATTGTGGAAACCAAGAAAGAAAGTGGAAAGATTTACATAACATTTAATGAGGAAAAGATATAATCACTTGATTTCTTTCATAAATTTTGCATTTACATGTTAGGGGCCCAATTTTAAGGAACATATATATTTTTCCGTTTTAGTTTTTATCAAGTTATATGTAATAAGAGTGAAAATACTTAATTGAAAAATAATAATATAGGGTAAAAAGTGGGCCCCCCTTAAAAATGGGGGCCTAAAGCATGGGCTTCATTGGCTTTAGTCAAAAGCCGGCCCTGATGGATTCAGCCTTAATCTTGGTATATTAAGGTATTTACCTCTCATCGAATCATGACTAATACTCGAGGTGTGTATTTTTAATGAATCTGTTTGTGATGAATAAAGATTTAATTTGTATTTATTGATTTGGTGTAAATATTATTTTTTGAGAAGGATCAGATTGTATGAATTTTGAAAATAAACTTTTGTGAAGAGACGTAATTAACAAAGAACAACTGAACAAGCAATATGGAATAGCCTTCTTTGATCAAAATTCTCACTTCTTCGCTAAGATTTCCATTTCCCGCTAAGGGGGGCTAGAATCCCTGGCAAAGTTTATAAGGTGACCAAAATCTAAAATTGAAAATGAATTAAATAGAATTCAACATTCCAAGAAATGATTAAAATTTTATAATTTGATTTTGCAAAAGTTAAAAGTTTCAACCTAAATTTGACTTTTAATAAATTGTCGTGGTTGTCATCTGCAGCTTCCATTTCTTCACTTGTGATTGCGGATAGTGTTTGGAGAAGACGTAGTCTCTGCAGTATTTCCTACTCTCTCACCATCTTCGGCAGATCTTCTGAATATATGTGATGACCCAAGGGGTCATTTTATGAACTAAGACTCCATTCTAGGCTTGGATTGGCGAAAGTTAGAAATTTGGTGATTTTGGTCGACAATGAAAAATTAGGTATCGGGGTCGGAATGGAATTTCGGAAGCTGGAGTAGGTTCGTAGTGTCATTTGTGATGTGTGTGCAAAATTTGAGGTCATTCGGACCTGGTTTGGTAGGTTTCGACGTCGTTAGCGAATTTTGGAAGTTTAGAAGTTTTTAGGATTGAATCTGAGGTTGATTTGGTGTTTTGGTGTTGTCTTGAGTGTTCTGGAGGTTGGGCTAAGTTTGAGTAGTGATATATGACTTGTTTGAATTATTGGTTGAGGTCTCGAGGGTCTCGAGCAATTTTTGGATAGGTTTGGGTAGGGGTGGGCATTCGGTATTTCGGTTCGGTATTTAAGAATTTTGATTCAGTATTCGGTTTATCAATTGTCTATACCAAATACCGTACCAAATTATTTCTGTACGATTCGGTATTTATTATTTTGGTTCGGTACGATTTCGATTAAGTATTCGGTTTATCATTTATTCACGTTAGCTTCCCCAGATTTTGTGTATACCAAACGAAAAGAAGACAAAACTTAGTAGCAGCATGTTCATTTGACAAAACTTAGGAGCGTTTCAGTAGTTTTTCAATGAAACTGTTTCAGCAATTTCATTTACGCATTTGTTACTTGCAACCAGCAAAAGAACTTAAGACTGATCAATGATTTCTTTGTCATCACAGTTTCATTAGCAGTCTTACCCACAAAAAGCGGATATTAGCCTATTCATGTAAGGATATCAGGGTCTTTGGCTAGGCAGGGACAAAAACTAAACTACTGCATTGATCCGCAATCCACTGACTTTTAGGTCTAGAGGAAAAAAATTTATCTAACTTATGCAACTTTAACAAACAAATGAGCCAATATATCTTTTCGTTTGGTATGCACAAAATCTTTCCCTTGTTTCTTTAGTAGCACTGTAGCAGCATATTCAATTATTCATTTGACAAAAGCAACATTAAAATTCGAACAGAACATTTGACAAAACATTCAACAATCAGCCTTTTAGCAACATTAAAATTCGAACATTTGACAACACATTCAGCAATCAACACAACAGAATTACTCATTCGAAATTTCGAACATTCAACATTCAGTCAGCAGCTGAATCTAAACAACAGCAGCAGCCTTTTTATGGCTCGGTTAGCTTCGTTAAGTGATTTGGGATTTAGGAGTGTGTTCAGAATATTTTTGCGATGTCCGGTGTAGAATTAGGCTTGAATCGGCGAAAGTTAGTTTTTGGTGATTTCCAGTCAGCAGTGGAAAATAGGCTATCAGGGTCGGAATGGAATTCCGGAAGTTGGAGCAGGTTCATAATGCCATTTTGGATATGTGTGCAAATTTTCAGGTCAATCTGAGGTGTTTTAGATAGTTTCGGCATCGTTTGGTGAATTCTAGAAATTTCGAAGTTCATAGGCTTGAATTCGATGTGATTTTGGTGTTTATGTTTTGGTTTTGGGGTTTCAAAGGCTCGACTATGTTTGAATGACGTTATGGGATATGTTGGTAGGTTTGGTTGAGGCCCCGAGGGCCTCGGGTGTATTTTCGGTGGTTAACAGACTTAGTTTGGAATGTTGGAAGCTGCAGATTTTCTGGTGTTATTGTTTCTGGTTTCCTCTTACACAATCGCATAGATGCTTCTGCGATCGCGTAGGCTTAGCTGAGTGGGGGGTCGATATTGTTCATCGCGATCGCATTAAAGGTTCGCTATCGCGTTAGTGCGTAAGGTTGTTCTTCGCGATCGCTTGGTCAGGGTCGCGATCGCATAGTGTCCTGAGCTGGGAAGGAGCCTGGGAGGATACTATTCGCGATCGCGTAGTGGTGGATGCGATCGCACTGGTCTGTGAGGTGAATGTTCGCGATCGCGTGGAATGTTCCGCGATCGCGTAGATTTGTTGAGGAGTCGTTGTATTTTGTGCTCCGCGATCGCGATGAAGGCGCCTGGGCAGTATATAATAAGCCAATCCGCGACCCTTCTTCACTTTTCCACCATTTTTAACGGGATTGAAGCTTTTAAGAGGGATTTTTGAGGAAACCAAAGGGGAAATCACTTGAAGGTAAGATTCTTGAGATGAAGCTTCTAAGGGTGATTTGAGGGGTCATTTGGACTCCGATTTCAGTGTTCTTTATGTGTATAGACTCGTGAGAGGATGAGGATCATTATGGTATAAAGTTTTTCGAGTTCCGAGATGTGGGCCTGGGGTCGGGTTTTGGCCAATTTCGGGTATTGTGCCTAAAGTTGATATTTTTCGATTGGGTTTCATCTCCCTAGCGTATTTTGATGTGATAAATCTGATTTTGATAGATTTGGAGAATTCGAGAGCCGATTCGAGGGGCAAGAGTATTGCGGAGTAGCTTTTCGGGCTGGTTTGAGGTAAGTAATGTCTTTAAATCCTGTCCAGAGGGTATGAAACCCCGGACTTTACATCATTTCACTATTTTGGAGTGACGCACACACTGGATGACAAGTGTGGGGCGTGCACGAATTGGAAATTTGGATATTTGTTCCTTTTGAGGAAACTATTGAGTTGTGAAACTGCTTTCAAATCATATGTTAAATAGTATTACTATATTCTTGATATATTTGGGTTGTAAGCCACGTTTCGGGCCTCGTGCCGATCTGTTTAAACCCCTTGGGGGCTATTTTATGATATTCCTCACTTAGAAATTATGAATTACACTCACTATTTCTTGTTAAATTGTTTGACACTCAGAATTGTTGATATTATTATTCCTGAAATAAAATATTGTTTTTGGTCGAGAAATCCGTTTATTTATGGCCCGAGTGGCATATTGAGAGTGTCTGACTGAATGAGGCCGATGGCCAATATGTTGAAAATATTTATGATATGAGAGAGGTCGAATGACTGAGTGATGATTGCCATGACTTGGCTATTTATAGCGCTTGGGCTGTAGGAGCCCCTCCGGAGTCTGCACACTCCTAGTGAGCGCAGGTACCTACTGAGTGCGAGTACCGAGTGTCGAGTGCCGAGTGACGAGTAATTTGAGAGGCATGAGTGACTATGAGGTGCCGAGTGATGGTGAGGTGCTGAGTGACTGATTATGAGCGATGATTTGGCCTAAGAGGCTGTTTATAATGATATTTTTGCTGAGTTCTGATTATGATTCATTTCATCTTTCATACTGATATTTTTGGGAATTTTACTGAGAAACATTGGAAAATATACTTGTTCAAAGGACTTTTTTTATGGAAACTGGTTTTCAAACATATGTACTAAATGTATACTTTATTAAGACTCGATATTTTACTATTTGTGAATTGGTGTTTTGTTACTGTGAGTTTCTTACCATCAGGATTGATTTATTTTCATTACTACTGAGTTCACGTACTCATCATTACTCCCTACACCTCTGTGTGGATATCCAGGTACTGGTTCTGAGCAGTAATCATCTGAGTCCGTATGACGCCCGCATTCGGGATTTTGAGGTAGTTGTCCAGCATCCGCAACATCTCTATTTCCCTTCCTTCATTTAGTATTTATTATTTGTTTTGAGACATTGTATTATGACATTAGCAGTGTGGTATTACTCTTAGATGCTCGTGATTTGTTAACTATAGTTCTGGGAGAAGGGTTATAGTCTGGCAGCTTGTTTATGCTTTGTTAAAGAATTTGAATATTATATACTTGCTATGAAACGTTATTTAATGAATTTGGGATATTTCGCCAAAGTAATTGGGTAATTATGTGATAATGGCTAGCCTAGTTCCACGATAGGCGCCATCACGGCCGAATAGGATTTGGGGTCGTGACACCTTCATTATAAGGTCAAATTGAGTGATTCAAAAGCCTTACTTGACTATAATTTCACAAGGAATACATTGGAGGCATAAGAAGAGGATTTCGGGATCGTTTGACATGAGAAACGACGCAGAATAGCTGGCAGAAAAATATATAAAATAAGGGTTTGTTCATTCGGTCATATTTTGAGTTGGGGGGCTCGGATTTGAGCGATTTTAAAGGCAATTTTCACCATAGGGATTCGGGTAAGTGTTCTTTACTCGGTTTTGGTTATGTTTCATGAATCCATCTTCGTTATTGGGATTTGATTGATGATTTTAAGGTGAAATTGAGGGAGTTAGGGCTTGAGTTTTGGAGAGTTTTAGGTAGGTATTTGAGGGACCAAACGGAGTCCGATTTTGATAAATTTTATATCGTTAGACTCGTATGATGATGAGGGTTTTGATTCTACCATTTTTGATTGATTTAGAGATGTGGTCTCGAGGGTCGAATTTTGGCCGATTTCGGATTTTTGGCATGTTTTGTAGTTTTTATTGTGGAATTCGATTCGTTAGCCTATGTTGATGGTATTAATCTGATTATGATTAGATTCAAGTTCGTTAGAGCAAGATTCTAAAGGAAAATCTGTAATTGAGCAGTGAGTGACCTGCGAATTTGAGGTAAGTGCTTGGTTTAACCTTGGCTTGAGGGAATAGGAATCCCCAACTTAATTGCTATATGAATTTTCATGTGTGTGGTGTATAGGTGAGGTGACAAGTATCTATTCACCACCAAATTGTCTGTTAAGCATTATCCGTTCCCCGCTTCCAATTTAATTGATCCCTAATTTAATTGTTTTATGATCATTGATGCCTTCATGTCTATTCGGTTCGTCAACTTGTTGCAAATATTATTTCAAGTATTTTGAAAGTTTTACTGGTTCCTTAGTCACATTGTGGTACATCTGATTGATCTGGTTGTTAGTGTTACATTATACACTTTGGTTGGTTTCGCTGTGTAGTGATAATTGGTGACATTTCTGAATAGTACAGTTTCCTGTTTATGATAATTGAGATTTAAGTATTGTGAAAGGCTTGGAATCTGATTTGTGAAACTTTATTATAAATAAAGAGATGATGTAATTTGTTTAATGGGAGCGGGTTGCACGCCGCAACAAGGAGTAATATGGGTAGACAGGTGGATCGGGTTGCACGTTGCAACAAGAGAAATAAGGGTGATATATATATAGGGAGGAGAAATAAGGGTGGACATGTGGGATCGGGTTGCACGTTGCAACAAGAGAAATAAGGGTGATATATATATAGGGAGGAGAAATAAGGGTGGACATGTGGGATCGGGTTGCACGCTGCAAAAAGGAGCAAAATGGGAGAATATTCATGTTTTATTGTTTATAAAATAAAGGCTGGAACACTCATTATTTTATAGTCATTATCTCATATTCTACTCTTACTGTTATTTAAAGTGAAACTTGTTCTATCTACAATTGTTGAGACATAAATATTGTGAAAGGCTTTGACTTAAATTGTGAATTTTTTTTTTATAAATAAAGAGATGTGATTGTCTGGTGGGAGCGGGTTTCACGCTGCAACAAATAGTGATAAGGGTGGACAGGTGGGATCGGGTTTCACGTCGCAACAAGAGAAATAATGGTGATATATGTAGGGAGGAGCAAAAAGGGTGGGCAGGTGGGAGCGGGTTGCGCGCCGCAACAAGGAGCAATAAGGGAGGACAATTATGTTTTACTTATTTTTTTAAACACAAGGATTTGAAAACTTATTGTTTTACTTTACTATTTATCATATTATGTACTTACGGTTGTTTCAAAGTGGAATTTGGAAATTTATTTGAGAATTGGTTATAGTTGAGACCTGGAAAAGGTGGTTGAATTATTTTATTCATTGTTACAGATTATTGTTTTGTTTAGTTTAGAATTTCCTTCTTGCTTTATTATATATTGTTCACATGTTATATTTTTAATGCCCCGCCCTAGCCTCGTCACTACTTCGTCGAAGTTAGGCTCGGCACATACTCAGTACATGGGATCGGTTCTACTGATACTACACTCTGCACTTCTAGTGCAGATCCAGGTACCGGTCAGAGTTAGGTGAAAGTAGTAACTGGCATCATTCGCACGGAGACACGAGGTAGATACTTTTTTATTTTATTCAAAACAAAGATACATTTCTTTCATCCCAATTATTTGTAGTATTCTTTAGTAGTTCGTGAAGTATGACACCAGACTCTGGGTAGTTATATAGTTAGTATTACTTCGTGGTTCGTTTCATCTTATCGAATATTATCCCTGATTGCATTTATTGGAAAGTACTAGATTTCCTTTTTATTTTATAATTGTTCTATTGTGTTTAAGTAACTTTTAATAGAAAAGGTTAGATTAATTTCTAACATTGGCTTGCCTAGCAAGTATGGTGTTAGGCCCCATCACGATCCAGAGGGTTGGGAATTTGGATCGTGACAAGTTGGTATCAGAGCACTAGGTTACCTAGGCCTCACAATTCACGAACAAGCTTAATAGAGTTTGAAAGATCGGTACGGAGACGTCTGTACTTATCTCTCAGAGGCTATGAAGTTAGGAACAATTTCACTTCTCTTATACTCTATCGTGCGAATTTATTCTATCACTAATGATTGAACTCATCTATTCTTCTCCTCTTGCAAATCTCAATAACACGCAATGCATCCACAACCGTACAAGAAATGGAGACCCAATGACAACTACAATTAGGGGAAGAGGCAGAGTCAAAGCTCATTCCAGAGCTCGAACATCAGCACCTATGGTGTCACGACCACAAATCCTAACCGGCCGTGATGACGCCTATCGTGGAACTAGGCTAGCCTACTATCGCATGTTCGCAATTTCTTTTTAAAATCCCATTTAAGTTTCAAGCATTTCATAAAAATATAAAGAAAATTACTTAATATAATAGGCCAATTTTATACAGTACTTCCATCCCCAAACCCCGGAGACAACATGTCATGAGCATCTAGAGAAATAAGCCAAAATAACTATTATAATACAAAAACGTCGAATCAAAACTAAATACAACAGGAAGAGAAAACAGAGATGCTGCGAACGTTGAACAACTACCTCTATATCCCAAGAATTCGGCTCCACTGCGGAATAAAGGCTAATGCTCGATATCTGCTCCTGAATCTGCAGACAGAGGTGCAGGGAGTAATGTGAGTACGCCAACTCAGTAGTAATGAGAATAAATCAAGTCTAAGTAGCAAGGAAACACACAAAAATCAATGTCATCAAGTCACAATATACACAACCTTACTTTCCAATAATATAACATAGATATACGAAATCATCATGTCTTAAAAATCAACTTCATAAAAAGTCCTTTAAAGAATTAACATTTTTAACAACTTTAAAACAAAGGATTAGGTATGCAAATGAATGTAGTAAAATCATAAGTATCCCCCCGGGCAAAAACATGTACCATAATCAGTCCCTCGGGCATGCCTCACAATCACTCAGCACCTCACAGTCACTCATGCCTCCAAATCACTCGTCACTCGGCACTCGGTGCGCTCACTGGGGGTGTGTACAGACTTCGGAGGGGCTCCTTCAGCCCAAGCGCTAATATCACTCAGCACCTCACCATCACTCTTGGCCCTCGGCCACACTCGGTGAACCACTCGAAAAGCCCCTCGGGCGAATTAGTAAAACAGGGTACTCGACCCAGAAACATCATTTTTAATGCTCATGTAGAGTAAATCAGGCCGAGTTTCAAATAAAACAGTATGCACCATGAATGCTGAGTAAAATCTTCAACAAATAGTGAGGAAAACAGCAGTAAAAAGCCCTCAAAAGGTCTAAACAGATCGGCTCGAGGCCCCACACACGTCTTATAGCCCAAATATTTCACAAACCTTTAGAACATAATTTAACATAAGGTTTTGAGTAAATATGCAACTCATTAGTTGCCGCGGAGAGGACCTAGTCCAATCTAAAAATCAGTACGCGCCACATACTCGTCATCCGACATGTGCGCCTTTCCAAAATCAGTACGAAAATATGTAGTCCGGGGTTCCATACCCTCAGGACAAGATTTATAGCCCATTACTTACCTCTACCGGGCCACAACACTAGTTCGCTATGCTTTTGCCCCTCAAATTGGCTCCCGATTGCTCCGAATCTAGCCAAAACCAGTTAACATTATCAATATATAACAAAGGAACTCAACCCAATCGAAATTTATCAAATTATACAAGAATCTCGAAATTCGGCCAAACCCGAGCCCACGTCTCGGAATTCGATAATTTTACATCATTAGAAACCTAGTCCTCCCACGATTCTATACATACCAAGAACACTAAAATCGGACCACAATTGCGCACTCAAATTCTCAAAAGAAAAATAAATTTTCCATGCACCTTCTTCCCCAACTTTGGTTCAATTCCAGAAATTTTATGGTTTAATCACTTAGGAATTGACATAAAAACGAGTTATGAAGTTGAAAACCTTACCTCCAAGTGATTCCCTTGATTTCCCTTCAAATATCTCTCAACTCGCATGCAACAATGGAGGAAAATATAAGCCAATTCGCACCTCAGGCCTTTTAAACATTCTTCCCAGCTAAAATATTTCTTCATCGCGAACGCATCACTAGGACCGCGTTCGCGAAGCACAAACTGGCTACCTCTTCTCTTAAACCTACGCGAATGCGTCAACAGCATCGCGAACGTGATTCTTTTCCCGACTTTACCAACGAACGCGTACCTATCCACGCGAATGCATAGACCTATACTCCTGGGGTCCCCAACCCCCCACTTTTCTTCGCGAACGCGTGCCCTTGAAAGCGAACGCGATGACTACTTCACTCAGACCTCCACGTTCGCATCCTCCTCTTCGCGAATGCGATGAATAAAATCTCAGCTCCCCAAACTACTCTTCGCGAACGCGGCATCCCACCCGCGAATGCGATGAACAAATCCTCTGCAACAAAAACCAGAAAAATCTGCCAAGTTTAAATCCAAGAATTGGTCCGTTAACTACTTGAAACACACCCGAGGTCCTCGGGACCTCAACCAATCCTACCAACACACCCCATAACATCATTCAAACTTATTCGAGCCTTCAAAACACCACCAACAACACAAAAACACTAAAATTACATCAATTTCAAGCCTATGAACTTTGAAACTTCCAAATTTCGCAAATTACGCAGAAATCAACAAAAACACCTCCGATTGACCTGAAATTTTGCAGACATATCCAAAATGACATTACAAACCTGCTCCAACTTCCGGAATTCCATTGCGACCCTGATAGCCTATTTTTCAATGCCGACCGAAAATTGCCAAAAACTAACTTTCGCCAATTCAAGCCTAATTCTACACCGGACATCACAAAAATATTCTGAACACACTCCTAAGTCCCAAATCACCTAATGAAACTATACGAGCCATAAAATCTGCATTCTGAGGTCGTTCACTAATAAGTCAACTCTCGGCTGACTTTCTCAACTATTAGGCTACTTTAAAAGGCTAAATGCCTAAATTCTCACCATAACCACTCCTGACCCAAACTATCTGACCCAACACATCAAAAACAGGATAGCGATATATAACAAATATAGAAATAGGGGAAACGGGGTAAATCTCACGGAATATCCGATCGGGTCGTTACATATGGTAGAGCCTCAAGTGGATCTAGAAGCGGAGGTTCTAGCTTAGTCGGTATATGTTGGACCAGCCAGGTTCCAGAAGGATTCATATCTATGAATTATTGCAGAACATGGGAATAGATGAAAGCAATGGGGTTGATTTATATGAGCTGTGAAGTTTAACATGGTGGATTATTAGATGTTGTGACCTTGGACTCCGTTCCAAGATGGGGAGTCCACTGTCAAGGAATAGATTGCGGGGTCATGTGTTATATTGGTTTGCTCTGGAATGTATAAGGCCTGATATTTTGCAAGAGATAAGGCTGGGAATTGTGGTATGTATGTCTCCTTAATAAACCTATACCTCAGTACCAAAGGAGTTATATAAACAACTTTAAATCTACAGAAAGTCTACTCAGCGTGGAAGTCACGGTTGCGGATTTTGGGGTGCTCTAGAGGGAGTACAGTGGTTGACGAGCTTCTAGGCTATATGGTTCGTGCCAAGATTTAATTGTATAGAGATCTACTTTTGTGATCATTGTTCATCAATAGGGATGAGAGTTACCCCAAAGAATAACGAATATATGAATAAATGGGGTAGCTCAGCAGTGTTGAGTCAACATAGTAAAAGAAGAAATTGGTCGCCGGTGTTTTTGGCAAGCCTACGAAGAGGACTACCAGCCACTGCAACATCAACTACTTGACTCAGTTCTCATAAATTCTTTTGAAAGAGTTTGTTTCTCGGACTCTCCATAATGTGTGGCGCATAGGGTTTGAACGGTTGGGTCAGGTCACTATGACGGTGTCAGAATATGCCATCAGGTTCGATAAGTTTGCCCGTCATACTCCTACTTTGGTTCATAATTCCAGAGAGTGAGTCAACACACACAATAAAGGACTTAATTATGATCGTAACATTTTGTACGACTCATAGGTTGATACTTCATTCCTACTAGTGAAAGAAATTGCCTAGATGTTAGAGTGTGTCCGGGAGGAGGAAAATAGGAATCTAAGGACACTAAGAGGTCTCGAGGTTCTAAAAGATTCAGTGGATTCTACTTTGCAACAACAAATTATTATGGCAGGGGCTCGGGCAATCGGCCAGCCCAGTCCATATATTTGATTACTCGGGTTGCTCTGATGGGTTAATTTAATGCACCACCACTACAAGATTCCTACAAAGATTATTCTAGTTATTTGGAATAAACTCGGTATGAGCAGCCGAATTATTTCATCAGAGAACTCAGGTTGTATGCCCCATTGCAGTTACAACTCAACTTACATGTCCAGCTAAGGGAAGGGGTCAGAATGTCGAAGGTGGAGGTCAAACCCCTAGATGTGGAGACCCAGCCTGTTTATATATTTTCTATGGTATGGCTGAGGTCGCTACACCAGATGGTGTCACTACAAGTAAAATCTTTAGTTATTATGAAGTGATAATTTCCTTAACTTGATTCGGTTATGAGTATCTAGGGAAGTACTCCTAATATGCTCCACTCATGGGTGAGCTTCGTAAAACTGAAATCTACTTATGTGAATACTCATGTTGGGAGATTCTATGGAGATAGCTATGTCTACCATTACGTGTTGTAATTTTGTTTAACAGAAAATATTTAAAAGAAGAAAATGGAATGTTTCGATTGGCACAATATGCATATTACTTGTGATACAGAACTGAGGGCGAGATCCTCGCATTTTTAATATGATTTGATATGTTTAAATAGGACTACGAGTCGCGGTGGAATTTATATAAGGACGGGATCCTTGTGATGAAAATTCTTGTGTTTAAATTCTCCCTTGTGCAAAATTCTTTTTTTTTTACTATAGTACTAATAGGGAGTCATGCTTGTTAGGTTTATTTGAAAATTTTTGTATAAAATTACTTGTTCTTAATTTGCCAAATCCATGTTATAATTATTGAACTTTCACCTACGAGGTAGGTGCCCGCCCATGTGGCGTTAAATGAGACATGTTAATTCGGGTAAATAATTATGAGGTCTCCATGAATCGCATCTCGTTATCAATATTGTGAAGGGTTGAAAGGGTATTATTGTTATGTGAAGTTATTTGGTGATTTTGAAGTTGATTATGAACAACTATTAAGAGCATATTGAACCAAAAGGGTGTTCCATTCAAATGGTCAGACGAGTGTGGGTTTAAATTTCAGAAGCTCGAGATTGCTTTGACTACGGCTCCAGTATTGGCGTCGTCCACAGGTTCAGAATGGTGCACGGTGTATTGTGGTGCATCTCGTATTGGATTAGATTCAGTATTAATGCATGATGGCAAAGTGATTGCATATGCGTCTCGGCAATTGAAATTCCATGGGAAGAAGTATCATGTTCATGACTTAGAGTTGACAGCCATTGTTCATGCATTAAAGCTTTGGAGGCACTATCTCTATGGTGTGCCGTGTGAGGTTTTCACGGATCATCGCAGTCTTCAGTACATGTTCAAGCAAAAGGATCTTAATTTGAGGAAGAGGAGATGTTTAGAGTTATTAAAAGATTATGACGTCACTATATGGTATCATCTGCGGAAGGCCAATGTAGTGGCCGACACATTTAGTAGGAATGCGATGATTATGGGAAACCTTTCATTCATTCCAGTCGGTGAGAGACCGTTAGCTTCAGATGTTCAGACTTTGGCTAATCAGTTCGTGAGGTTGGATATTTCTCCCACCAGTGTATTAGCTTGTAAAGTCGGTCGGTCTTCGTTATTTGAGCGTATCAGAGATCGGCATGATGATGACGCGCATTTGATGGTCCTTAGGGACACAGTGCGACACGGTAGTGCTGTCACGACCTCAAATCCTAACAGGTCGTGATGGCGCCTATCGTAGAACTAGGCTAGCCAACCATCACATAACTACACATTTGTTTTAAAATAATTTCTCAAAAATCAATAATAACCCGCAACTAGGTAAAAATTTTTTCTAAGTCTTTAACAAAACATAATAAGACGCAACAGTCTAAACAAATCCCCCAGGATTGGAGTCAACCGATCACAAGCATATAAGAATAAAACTAACTCTGCTAATTTCATAAAAAAATGTCTAGGAGTAAAATACTAATACTCATAAAGGAAGGGAAATGGATAAGCTGCGGACGATGGACAGCTACCTCGAAATCCCGAAAGCTGACGATAACGAACACGGATGGCTACTGCTCTGAACCAGTACTTGGATCTGCACACAGGGGTGCAGGGAGTAATGATGAGTATGCCAACTCAGTAGTAATGAAAATAAATCACAGTCTGAAGATTAAGAAACATATAGCAACAAATACACCAATCCACAAAACCGTAAAATATCAAGTCTCAATAAAGTATACATAAGTTCGAAAACTAGTTTCCGTAAAAAATCTTTGAAACAAGTATAATTTCTAATATTTCTTAGTAAAACTCCCAAAAATATCAGTTTGAAAGATGAAATGAATCATAATCAAAACTTAGTAAAATATCATCATGAAACTGCCCCTCGGGCCATAATCATCACTCATAAATAGTCCCTCACCATCACTCAGTAACAGTCACTCAGCACCTCACAGTCACTCATACCTCCCAATCACTCGTTACTCGGCACTCGCACTCAGTAGGTACCTTCGCTCACTGGGGGTGTGTACAGACTCCGGAGGGGCTCCTACAACCCAAGCGCTAGAAACAAGCCAAATCATGGTATCAATCACTCTCAGTCACTCGGCCTCTCTCATATCATAACATCCTCACAATATTGGCCCTCGGCCTCACTTATTCAGACACTCTCGACATGCCACTCGGGCCATAAATAAATAGGGTTCTCGACCCAAAACAGTATTTCATTTCAAAAAATAGTAATATCATCAAATAGGAGTGTCAACAATTTCACAAGAAAGACTGAGTGTAAGATCATAGTTTCAAAGTGAGGAATATCAGTAAAATAACCCCCAAGGGGTTAAAACAGCTCGGCACTAGGCCCCAAACATGGCTTACAGACCAAATATACCAAATCATAGTAATACTATAAACATATGCTTTAAAAGCAATTTCGCAGCTCAATAGTTGCCTAAAAGGAACATTTTTCCAAATTTCCAATTCGTGCACACCCTACACTCGTCATCCAGTGTGTGCGTCACTCCAAAATCGTGAAAGGATGTAAAGTCTGGGGTTTCATACCCTCAGGATACTATTTAAAGACATTACTTACCTCAAACTAGCCCGAATAGCTACTCTACAAAATGCCTACCTCTCGAATCAAATTTCGAGTTCTCAAAATCTACCAAAGTTCAGATTTTTCACATCAAATTATGCTAAGGGAATGAATTCCAATTGAAAAATATCAATTTTAAGCACAAAACCTGATTAGCCAAAACCTAACCCCCGGGCCCATGTCTCGGAACTCGAAAAACTTTATACGAAAACGATCTTCCTCATCTCACGAGTCCGTACATATAAAGAACTCTGAAATCGGTGTCCGTTTGACCCCTCAAATCATCCCTAAAAGGTCTCATAATCTCAAGCCCCAATTTCACCTTTTTCTACTGATTTTCCCCAATTAAACACTGTTAATTTGATCCTTAATCACATATAATCGAGTTATGGGGTCCAAAATCCTTACCTCAATGAAGAACAGTCGTTTTCCCTCTTCAAAATAGCTCCAAAAGCTCTATTCTCGTTCAAAAATGGTTGAAAAGTGGGCAAAGGTCGCTGAGGGTTTTAATTTATACTGCCTAGGCTTTTACACATCGTGATCGCGAAGCACAAATTCCCAGCTGTCCAAAATTACTCTCTGCGATCGCGAAGCTTTCCCTCCTAAGCTTATGCGATCGCGGACCTCTGACCGCGTTCGCGAAGAACATACGCGCGGCCCCCAAACTTGACTTGCTAACCTTACGCGATCGCGACTAAACCCCACGCGTTCGCGATGAACAAACCTCCAGTACTATGCGATCACACTCCAATCTCCGCGATCGCACTGTACAATTTCCTCTTGGCCACATGCAACCCTACGCGATCGCTGACCTCTCCACTGTACTTTCACTGAAGCTATATCCTTGGACCTCAACTTTCTGACCTGATGATCCAAAATTGCTACTGGCTCTACCTCATATGACATATCACTCTCGAGCTGAACTGTGATGAAGTGTAACACATGGGACGGGTCACCAACATACTTTCGGAGCATCGACACATGAAATATTGGATGAACACTCGACAAGCTGGATGGCAAGGCAAGTCTATAAGGCACCTCTCCAATCTTGTGAAGCACCTCAAGAGGACCAATAAACCGAGGACTCAACTTTCCCCTCTTTCCGAACCTCATAACACCCTTCATGGGTGATACCTTCAGCAGTACCTTATCACCTTCCATAAAAGACACATCCCGGACCTTCCGGACTGCATAACTCTTCTGCCTATACTGCGCCGTGCGAAGTCGCTCCTGAATCAACTTCACCTTCTCTAACGCATCTTGAATCAAATTTGTGCCCAATAGCCTAGCCTCACCGGGCTCGAACCAACCAATTGGAGATCTACACATCCTATCATATAAAGCCTCATACGGGGCCATCTGAATACTGGACTGGTAGTTATAATTATATGCAAACTCCGTGAGTGGCAGAAACTAGTCCCATGAACCCCAGAAATCAATCGCACATGCACGCAACATGTCCTCCAAAATTTGAATAGTCCGCTCCGACTGCCCGTCGGTCTGAGGATGAAATGCAGTGCTCAACTCTACCTGAGTACCCATACCTCTCTGTACGGCCCTCCAAAACTAAGATGTGAACTGATACCTCTGTCCGAAATGATAGAAATCGGAACCCCATGCAATCGAAAAATCTCTCTGATGTAAATACCAGCTAACCGCTCCGAAGTATAAGTAGTAGTGACATGAATGAAGTTCACGGACTTGGTCAGTCGATCCACAATGACCCAAATAGCATCAAAACCCTTCGAAGTCCGTGGAAGCCCAACTACAAAGTCCATGGCGATCCACTCCCACTTCCATTCCGGAATATCTAACCTCTGAAGTAATCTACCTGGTCTCTGGTGCTCATACTTGACCTGCTGGCAGTTGAGACACCGTGTTATATACTCAACAATATCTCTCTTCATCCGCCTCCACCAATACTGTTGTCTCAGATCCTGTCACATCTTCGCGGCACCCGAAAGAATGGAATACCGCGTGATGTGGGCCTCTGCTAATATCAACTCTTGAAGCCCACCACATTGGGCACGAAAATACGGAAATGCATCCTCATAACCTCATCATCACCAATAGTCACATCTCTATCATCACCTCGACGGACCCTGTCCTGAAGAACTAACAAGTACCGGTCATCATACTGGCGTGCTCTAATCTGATCATAAAGAGAAGACCGGGAAGCCATGCTAGCTAATATCCGTAGAGGCTGTGACAAATACAATATCACCAACTAACCCGCTAAAGCCTGAACATCAAGTGCTAAAGGTCGCTCTGCTGCTGAAAGGTAGGCTAGACTCCCCCAAACTCTCGGCTCTGCGACTCAACGCATCGGCCACTACATTGGCATTCCCCGGATGATACAAAATAGTGAGGTCATAATCCTTGAGAAGCTCCAATCATCTCCTCTGACGCAGATTCAAGTCCTTCTGCTTCAGCAGATATTGCAAACTACGATGATCGGTGAAAATATCACACTGCACACCATACAAATAATGGTGCCAAATCTTCAAGGCATGAACAATGGCAGCCAACTCAAGATCACGCACTGGATAATTCTTCTCGTGCACCTTCAACTTTCTAGACGCGTAGGTAATCACCCTACCGTCCTGCATTAATACCGCTCCCAAGCCAACTCTAGAAGCATCACAGTAGACTATATAAGAACCCGAACCAGTAGGCAACACCAATACTAGAGTTGTGGTCAATGCTGACTTGAGCTTCTGAAATCTCTCCTCACACTCATTAGACCATCTGAATGGAGCACCTTCCTGGGTCAATCTGGTCGAAGGCGAAGCAATAGAAGAGAATCCTTCCACAAAGAGACGGTAATATCCCGCCAAACCAAGGAAACTCCTAACTTCTTTAGCTGAGGACGGTCTGGGCCAACTCTGCACCGCCTCAATCTTCTTCAGATCAACCTGAATACCCTCACTAGACACCACGTGCCCCAAGAAAGCTACTAAACCAAGCCAAAACTCAAACCTGGAGAATTTTGCATAAAGTTTCTACTCCCTCAACCTCTGTAACACAACCCTCAAATGTTAAGCATGCTCCTCCTGGCTACGAGAATATACCAGGATGTCATCAATAAACACAATGACAAAAGAATCAAGGTAAGGCTGAAACACATTGTTCATCAATTTCATAAATGCGGCCGGGGCATTGGTCAGCCCAAATGACATAACCAGAAACTCATAATTACCATATCTGGTCCTGAAAGCAGTCTTCGAAATGTTAGAATCCCGAATCTTCAACTGATGATACCCGGACCTCAAGTCAATCTTGGAGAACACTCTAGCTCTTTGAAGTTGGTCGAACAAGTCATCAGTACAGGGAAAAGGAGAACGGTTCTTCACTGTAACCTTATTCAGCTGCCTATAATAAATACACATGTGCATGGAGCCATCCTTCTTTTTCACAAACAACACTGGTGCACCCCAAGGTGACACACTAGGCCGAATGAACCCCTTATCTAAGAGTTCCTGAAGCTTCTCTTTCAATTCTTTCAACTCTGGTGGTGCCATACGATAAGGTGGAGTAGAGATAGGCTGGGTTCCTGGCTCCAAATCAATACCAAAATCAACATCCCTGTCAGGTGGCATGCCTGGCAGGTCTGCAAAAAATACGTCCGAAAAAATCACGGACCACTGGAACAAAATCAACAAAAGGAGTCTTTCTACTAACATCCCTCACAAAAGCAAGATTAGATTCGCATCCTTTCTCAACCATACGCTGAGCCTTCAAATAAGAAATCACTCTGCTAGGCACATGCTCTATAGACCCTCTCCGCTCAACTCTCGAAACTCCGGGCATAGCTAGGGTCACGGTCTTAGCATGACAATCAATAATAGCATGACATAGGGATAACCAATCCATGCCCAGTATCACATCAAAATCAACCATACTGAGTAACAACAAGTCCACTCGGGTCTCCAGACCCCCAATAGATATAATACACGACCAGTACACACGGTCCACAATAATAGTATCGGCCACCGGAGTCGAAAGATGAACGGACGTAACTAAAGACTCATGGGGCATATTCATAAAGTGAGAAAAATACGATGAAAAATAAGAGTATGTGGAACCAGGGTCAAATAAAGGCAAAGCCTCACTATGACAGACTGAGATAGTACCTGTAATCACCGCATCGGAGGCCATAGCATAAGGCCTAGCTGGGAGAGCATAGATACGTGGCTGACCTCTACCTGCTCGACCTCCCCTACTAGGGCGACCTCTAGCTGCCTGACCTCCGCACCTAGCTGCCTAGGTAGGTAGTGAAGTGACTGAGGCTGAAGTCGAGGGATGAACCCTCTACTGAGACGAACTACTAGCACGACGAGGACACTTTCTCCACCTATGTACCAACTCTCCATACTCGAAACAACTACTTGGAGCTGGAGATGGGGACTGAAGAGAACCCCTACAACCATGATAACCACCGGATGAACCATGCATAGAAGAAACCTGAAATGATGATGCTCTGGAAGAGTTCTGAGCTGGAAGGGCACCAAAAGATGAACGTCCCGGATGAGAACTGTGGGGACCCTGCCCCGAAGATGCGCCACTATAAGCTGGGCAATTTGGATGAGGAGGTATAAATGGACGACCTCTACTGTGCTGAAACTACCCTTTGGAATGGGCACCACTGAAGCTACCTGATCCCCAAGGCCTCTTGGCCTCTTTTTCCTCACGCTCCTGCCTACGCACCGACTTTATTCCGAAGCAATGTCAACAACCTGCTCGAATGTAGCTCCAGACACTCTCTCCCTGGTCATCAAAATTTGAAGCTGATACGTGAGACCATCTACAAACCTCCTGATCCTCTCCCTATCAGTAGGGACTAACTCAGAAGCATGTCGAGCCAACTCGGAAAACCACATCTCGTATTGAGTAACTGACAACTCTCCCTGACGCAACTGCTCAAACGGCCTGCACTGCTCCTCTCTGTGGGACTGAGGAACATGCTTCTCCAAAAAGATCATGGAGAACTGCTACCAGGTGAGAGGTGCTGAACCAACCGGCCTTCGCCTCTCAAATGTCTCCCACCAAGTGAAAGCAAGACCATCAAACTAAAATGTAGTAAACAAGACCCCACTGGTCTCCAAAATACCAGCAGTACGGAGTACCCTCTGGCACTTATCTAGAAAACCTTGGGCATCCTCACCCTCTGTGCCGCTGAAAGTCTGAGGCTGAAGTCTAATGAACCTCTCCAGCCTACGTTGCTCATCCTCGAGCACAGCTAGGACTACATAGTCCTAAACTAGGGCAACAGGCTGAGCTGGGGCTACCCTCAGTGCCTGAATACCCTGTACCACCTACTCAGGTGTCCGGGTAGCTGGAGTCTGAGTGCCTTCCCTGACCTGAGATGTAGCGGCAGTAGTAGTCATAGCAACTGCCTGAGCCAAACTAGTACACACTGTTAAGATCTGAGCCAGGGTCTCCTCAAGACCCGGAATGACAATAGGCATTGCCGGTGCCTGAGCCTGTCCCGCTGGAGCACCCTCGGCGGGAACCTGATCCTGAATAGTAGGGGGATCCCCTAGTACTGTCCTGGATGCTGCATAGGCTAGTCCCCTAACTCCACCACGGCCTCGACCCCTTGTGGGTCTGGTCGGTGTCAGGTCACCCTAATCAGTAGCGCATGTCCTCACCATCTATGAGAGAATGAAACAACAGTAGTTTAGATTTCAAGAACCAATAGAATGGCACGAAAGAGTTCAAGAAAATGAGATTTTTCCTAAGAGTTTTGTAGCCTCTTGAAGATAAGTACAGACGTCTCTGTACCGATCCGCAAGACTCTACTAAACCTGCTCATGACCGTTGAGTCCTATGTAACCTAGAGCTACGATACCAACTTGTCACGACCCCAAATCCTAACAGGTCACGATGGCACCTATCATGGAACTAGGCTACCCAACCATCACATAACTACACATTTATTTTAATATAATTTCTCCAAAATCAATAATAACCTGCAACAGAGTATAAAAATTTTCTAAGTCCTTAACAAAACATAATAAGACCCAACAGTCTAAACAAATCCCCATGACTGGAGTCAACCGAGCACGACCATCTAAGAATAAAACTAACTCTGCTAATGTCATAAACAATGTCTAGGAATAAAATACTAATACTCATAAAGGAAGGAAAATGGAGAAGTTGCGGACGCTGGACAACTACCTCGAAATCCAGAAAGCTGACGATAAAGAATCGGATGGCTATTGCTCCGAACCAGTACCTGGATCTGCACACGGGGGTAATGATGAGTATTCCAACTCAGTAGTAATGAAAATATATCACAGTCAGAAGAATAAGAAACACGCAGCAACAAATAAACCAATCCACAAAACCATAAAATATCAAGTCTAAATAAAGTATAAATAAGTTCGGAAACTAGTTTCCGTAAAATCTCATGGAAACAAGTATAATTTCCAATATTTCTTAGTAAAACTCCCAAAAATATCAGTTTGAAAGATGAAATGAATCATAATCAAAAATCAATAAAATATCATCATAAAACTGCCCCTCGGGCCATAATCATCACTCATAAATAGTCCCTTACCATCACTCAGTAACAGTCACTCAGCACCTCACAGTCACCCATACCTCCCAATCACTCGTCACTCAGTACTCGGCACTCGCACTCAGTAGGTACCTGCGCTCACTGGGGTGTGTACAGACTCCGGAGGGGCTTCTACAACCCAAGCGCTATAAACAAGCCAAATCATGGCATCAATCACTCTCAGGCACTCGGCCTCTCTCATATCATAACATCCTCACAATATTGGCCCTCGGCCTCACTCAGTCAGACACTCTCAATATGCCACTCGGGCCATAAATAAACAGGGTTCTCGACCCAAAACAGTATTTCATTTCATGAAATAGTAATATCATCAAATAGGAGTGTCAACAATTTCACAAGAAAGACTGAGTGTAAAATCATAGTTTCAAAGTGAGGAATATCAGTAAAATAGCCCCCCCAAGGGGTTAAAACAGCTCGACACTAGGCCCCAAACATGTCTTACAACCCAAATATACCAAATCATAGTAATATTATAAACATATGCTTAAAAGCGGTTTCACAACTCAATAGTGACCTAAAAAGGAACATTTTTCCAAATTTCCAGTTCGTGCACGTCCCACACTCGTCATCAAGTGTGTGCGTCACTCCAAAACCGTGAAAGGATGTAAAGTCTAGGGTTTCATAACCTCAGGACAGGATTTAAAGACATTACTTACCTCAAACTAGCCCGAGTAGCTACTCTGCAACACGCTTGCCTCTCGAATCAACTTTCGAGTGCTCCAAATCTACCAAGTTCAGATTTTTTACATCAAATTATGCTAAGGGAATGAATTCCAATTGAAAAATATCAATTTTAAGCACAAAACCCGAAATTAGCCAAAACCCAAAATTAGCCAAAACCCGATCCCCAGACCGCGTCTCGGAACTCAACAAACTTTATACCAAAACGATGTTCCTCATCTCACGAGTCCGTACATATAAAGAAATCTGAAATCGGAGTCTGTTTGACCCCTTAAATCATCCCTAAAATGTCTCATAATCTCAAGCCCTAATTTCACCTCTTACCTCAATGAAGAAAAATCATTTTCTCTCTTCAAAATCGCTCGAAAAGCTCTATTCCCGTTCAAAAATGGTGGAAAAGTGGGCAAAGGTCGCGGAGGGTTTTAATTTATACTGCCCAGGCTCTTACTCATCGCGATCGCGGGACCCACATCGCGATCGCGAAGCATAAATTCCCAGCTGTCCAAAATTACTCTCTGCGATCGCGACTAGACCTAT
The DNA here is from genome assembly GCA_005239505.1 of Nicotiana paniculata. Lineage (NCBI taxonomy): Eukaryota > Viridiplantae > Streptophyta > Magnoliopsida > Solanales > Solanaceae > Nicotiana > Nicotiana paniculata. The sequence goes on from MDKI01190700.1 coordinate 38,772, forward strand.
GCGATCGCGAAGATTTACCTCCCAGGATTATGCGACCGCAGACCTCTTACCGCGTTCGCGAATAACATATGCGCGGCCCCCAGACTTGACCTGCTAACCTTACGCAATCGCGAATAACGCGTTCGTGATGAACAAACCTCCAGTACTACACGATCTCACTCCAATATCCGCGATCGCACTATACAATTTCCTCCTGGCCTCATGCAACCCTACGAGATCGCGGACCTTTTCTCGCGATCGCGATGAACAAATCATTGTTGTGTTAACACCAGAAAACCAGTATTTTTTCCTAAGCCCAAAAGTGCTCGTTTGAGCATCCGAAATACACCTGAGGCCTTCGGGGCCTCCACCAAGCCTACCAATATATCCAATAACATCATCAAACTTAGTCGAGCCCTCGAAACACCAAAAACAACACAAAAACATCAAAATCACATCGAATTCAAGCCTATGAACTTTGAAATTTCTAAATCCACCAACGATGCCGAAATTATCCAAAACACATCTGATTGACCTGAAATTTTGCACACATATCCAAAATGACATTACGAACCTGTTCCAACTTTCGGAATTCCATTCTGACCCTGATAGCATATTTTCCAATGCCGACCCTACACCGGACATCACAAAAATATTCTAAACACACTCCTAAGTCCCAAGTCACCTAACGAAGCTATACGAACCATAAAATATGCATTCCGAGGTTGTTTCCCAGTAAGTCAACTCTCAATTGACTTTTCCAATTATAAGGCTATTTTTAGAGACTAAGTGTCCAAATTCTCACTACAACCATTCTGAACCCGAGCCGACTGACCCTAAAACATAATAAACAGTATAACCAACCTATGATAAGGCAAAAACAGTAAATATAATGCAGGTTATACGTAACGACCGACCGGGTCGTTACAAGTGCTAAGCAGGTTATAGTTGGAGATGACGATGTTTTGAGGATGTAGGGTCGTATATGTGTGCCTAATGTTGGCTGCCTTCGTAAGATGATCCTTGAGGAGGCTCAAAGTTCTAAGTATCCTATTCACCCAGGTGCAGCCAAAATGTACCAAGACTTGAGGAAGCATTGTTGGTGGAGAAGGATGAAAAAGGACTGTTGCGTGTGTGGCTCGTTACTTGAATTTCCAACAGGTGAATTATGAGCATCAGAGACCCGGTGGTTTGCTTCAGAAGATAGAGATCCCTGAGTGGAATTGGGAGCGTATCACTATGGACTTCGTTGTTGGATTCCCACGAACTTAGAGGAAGTTCGACGCAGTTTGGATTATTGTGGATAGGCTGTCTAAATCAGCACATTTCATTACAGTGGCAAGTACTTATACTTCAGAACGGTTGGAAAAAATATATATTTGAGAGATTGTTCGACTTCACTTATGCCCGTGTCTATCATTTTTGATCGAGTTACGCAGTTTACCTTGCACTTTTGAAGGGCAGTTCAGCGTGAGTTGGGTACACGAGTTGAGTTGAGCACATCATTCCATCCTCAAACGGACGGGTAGTCCAAGCATACTAGTCAGATCTTGGAGGATATGCTCCGCATTTGTGTTATTGACTTCAGAGGATCTTGGGATCAATTCTTGCTGTTATCAGAGTTTGCCTACAATAATAGCTATCAGTTGAGAATTCAGATGGCTCCCTATGAGGCATTATATGGTAGACGGTGCAGATCATCAGTTGGATGGTTGAGCTAGGAGAGTCTCGGTTATTGGGTACAGACTTAATTCAGGAGGCCTTGGATATGGTCAAGATTATACAGGATCGGCTTCCTACAGCTCAGTCTAGGCAAAAGAGTTATGCCGACCGTAAAGTTCGTGATGTGGCATTCATAGTTGGAGAGAGGGTATTACTTCAGGTATCGCCCATGAAGGGTGTTATGAGATTTGGGAATAAGGGTAAGCTAAGACCTAGGTATATCGAGCCATTTGAGATTCTTGAGAGAGTGGGGGAGGAGGCTTATAAACTTGCGTTACCTCCGGGGTTATCCTATTCTATGTGTCTATGCTCCGGAAAGATCATGGTGACTCGTCCCACGTGTTAGATTTCGGATCTGTCCAATTGGACAAAGACTTGAATTATGAGGAGGAACCGGTAGCCATTTTAGACCGGTAGGTTCGTCAGTTGAGGTCTAAGAGTTATCCTTCAGTTCGAGTGCAGTGGAGAGGCCAGCCCGTTGAGGCAGCTACTTGGGAGTCCGAGTCGGACATGTAGAGTAAATATCCATGTTTGTTCGCCAATTCAGGTAATCTTCTATGTCCATTCCAGGATGAACATTTTTTTTAGAGGTGGAGATTATGATGACCCAAGGGATCAGTTTATGAACTAAGACTCCGTTCTAGGCTTGAATTCGTGAAAGTTAGAAATTTGGCGATTTTGGTCGACAGTGGAAATTAGGTATCGGTGTCGGAATGGAATTTTAAAAGTTGGAGTAGGTTCGTAGTGTCATTTTTTATGTGTGTGCAAAATTTGAGGTCATTCAGACGTGGTTTGGTAGGTTTCGACGTCGTTAGCGAATTTTTTATGCTTAGAAGTTCTTAGGCTTGAATCCGAGGTTGATTTGGTATTTTGGTGTTGTCTTGAGTGTTATAGAGGTTCAAATAAGTTTGAGTAGTGATATATGACTTGTTTGAACTATTGGTTGAGGTCTCGAGGGTCTCGAGTGAGTTTCTGATAGTTTTAGGTTGTGTTGTGCTCGTTTTTCTTATGTTTCGACGTCGTTTCTTCAAGCATAAGTGATATCATATTAAACAAATAAGTTTTGGTTTCTGTTTTGATTGAAGTACTCGACTCGTATCGTCATTATGGACCCGTAACAAAAAGAATCATCGAATTTAGACATCGTATGAGGATGTTATGGTCAGTCTACTAAGGTTGCCAGATTTGTCAGATTAATTACGAAATTACCACTGACGGCGTATTTAAAAATCTGCACTATTTGCAAATATTAAAACCTACATATCTCCTTCATTATAAGGTCAAATTGAGTTATTCAAAAGCCTAACTTGACTATAATTTCACAAGGAATCGTTGGAGGCATAAAAAGCAAGTTTCGGGATCGTTTGACATGAGAAACGAAGCAGAATAGCTGGCAGAAAAATATATAAAATAAGGATTTGTTCATTCGGTCATATTTTGAGTTGGGGAGCTCGGATTTGAGTGATTTTGGAGGCGATTTTCACCATGGGGATTCGGGTAAGTGTTCTTTACTCGTTTTTGGTTATGTTTCGTGAATCCATATTCTTTTTTGGAGTTTGATTGATAATTTTAAAGTGAAATTGAAGGAGTTAGGGCTTGAGTTTTGGAGAGTTTTAGGCAGTGATTTGAGGGACCAAACGGAGTCCGATTTTGATAAATTTTATATGGTTAGACTCAGGAGAGGACGAGGGTTTTGATTCTTCCATTTTTGACTGATTTTGAGATGTGGGCCCGAGGGTCGAATTTTGGCCGAATTCGGATTTTTGACATATTTTGTACTTTTTATAGTGGAATTCGATTTGTTAGCCTAAGTTGATGGTATTAATTTTATTATAATTAGATTCGAGCGGGTTAGAGAATGATTCTAAAGGAAAAGTTATAATTTAGCAGTGAGTGGCCTGCGAATTTGAGATAAGTGCCTGGTTAAACCTTGACTTGGGGGAATAGGAATCCCCAACTTAATTGCTATGTGAATTTTCATGTATATGGTGTATAGGTGATGTGACCAGTATCTATGCACCACCAAATTGTATGTTAAGTATGATCCCTTCCCCGTTTCCAATTTAATTGATCCCTAGTTTAATTGTTTTATGATCATTGATGCCTTCATGTCCACTCGGTTCGTCAACTTGTTGTTAAATATTGTTTCAAGTATTTTGAAATTGTTACTTGTTCCTTAGTCACATTGTGGTACATCTGGTTGAGCTGGTTGTCGGTTTTACATTATACATTTCGGTTGGTTTTGCTGTGTAGTAATAATTGGTGACGTTTCTGAATAGTATAGTTTCCTGTTTATGATAATTGAGATTTAAGTATTGTGAAAGGCTTGGAATCTGATTTGTGAAAATTTATTATAAATAAAGAGATGAAATGTGATTTGTCTGGTGTGAGTGAGTTGCACGCCGCAACAAGAAGTACTAAGGGTGGACATGTGAGATCGGGTTTCACGCCGCAACAGGAGAAATATATATATATATATATATATATATATATATATATATATATATATATATATATATATATATATATATATATATATATATATATATATATATATACGGAGGAGAAATAAGGGTGGACAGGTGGGATCGGGTTGCACGCCAACAAGGAGCAAAAAGGGAGAATATTCATGTTTTACTATTTATAAAATAAAGGCTGGAACACTCATTATTTTATTGTCATTATTTCATATTCTGCTCTTATTGTTATTTAAAGTGAAACTTGTCCTGTTTACAATTCTTGAGACATAATATTGTGAAATACTTTGACTTAAATTGTGAAAAAAAAATTTATAAATAAAGAGATGTGGTTGTCTGGTGGGAGCGGGTTACACGCCGCAACAAGGATGATAAGGGTAGACAGGTGGGATCGGGTTGCACGCTGCAACAGGATAAATAAGGGTGATATATATAGGGAGGAGTAATAAGAGTGGAAAGGTGGGAGCGGGTTGCGCGCCGCAACAAGGAGCAATAAGGGAGGACGTTTATGTTTTACTTTTTTTTTTAAACACAAGGATCTGAAAACTTACTGTTTTACTTTACTATTTATCATATCATGTACTTACGGTTGTTTTAAAGTGGAATTTGGAAATTTGGAAACTTATTTGAGCATTGGTTATAGCTGAGACCTGGAAAAGGTAGCTGAGTTATTGTTCATTGCTACAGATTATTGTTTTGTTTTGTTTAGAATTTCCTTCTTTCTTTATTATATATTGTTCACAGAATGCCCCGCCGTAGCCTCGTCACTACTTCGTCGAAGTTAGACTCGACACTTACTCAGTACATGGGGTCGGTTGTACTGATACTACACTCTGCACTTCTAGTGCAGATCCAGGTACCAGTTAGAGTTAGGTGAAAGTAGTAGCTGGCATTATTCGCATGGAAACACGGGTAGATACTGTTTTATTTCATTCAAAGCAGAGATCCATTTCTTTCAGCCCAATTATTTGTAGTATTCTTTAGTAGTTCGTGAATTGTGACACCAGACCCTGGGTAGTTATATAGTTAGTATTAGTTCGTGGTTCGTTTCATCTTATCGAATATTATCCCTAATTGCATTTATTGGAAAGTATTAGATTTTCTTTTTATTTTAAAATTGTTCTATTGTGTATAAGTAACTTTTAATAGCAAAGGCTAGATAAATTTCTAACATTGGCTTGCCTAGCAAACATGGTGTTAGGCGCTATCACGATCCCGAGGGTAGGAAATTTGGATCGTGACAATATAATATTAAATATGTAAATAAACACTGATGAAAAACATTAGTCTAAAAGAGTCAATAAATCAGCCATATAAATTAAACAGAAGATTAGTTAAGAATGTTAGAAAACCATAAATAAATAAATAAATAAAATAATCAAGAAAAATCGTTTTCTGTTTAGGTACAACCTACCTAAAATTGTAAAATACGTTCTTGAGGAAAATATTTTAGTATTATATAACTGAAGATTACTTATATCAAACATAAATAACTCTCGCCTCTATACATTACTATACATTTACATATTTTATCTACTTTTATGGTTATCCAAACTGGAAAATTAACGATCTAGAGAATTGAATTAGTTCTGTAAAATGTTATTTTACAAAATTAAAACATTTCTGTTATAAATATATATTATATAATGGATGTTCATTTAATACTCTATTGTAAATAAGCTTCCTGAGAAGCTTATCCATATGGGACACTGCCGTAAATATGTTTATCTATTTAGTACTCTATTGGAAATAAGCCTCCTGAAGAAACTTATCATTTTGGTACTCCGTTATGGATAAACATTACCCCCGGATGAAGATTATCTACATCTGGTACAGTAGCAGCTTACAAGCAGCTTGTTGTAGCAGCTTACAAGCAACTTACACAGCAGCTTGCAGTAGCAGCTTCCTTCTTCTAGAAATAGAGGAGATTTCAGTTCATTATGTACATCAGTTTGAAAGTTCAATAATATCAGATTCTCTCTACACTTGTCTTTAGTTTATTTACTTTACATTCGTTATTTTATAACACGTTATCAGCACGAGACTCTGCCATCTCGAGCAAATACTTTTAAAGTATCAAAGGTACGAACTTTCTTTTCTAAATAATGTCAAATCTTTCTAAACTTGAATTTGTAGCCCTGGATATATCGGGCAAAAGCTACATGTCTTCGGTGCTTGATGCTGAAATTCATCTTGATGCGATGTGTCTGGCAGACACCATCAAGGACAAAAATCAAGCATCAAACCAAGACCGTGCCAAAGCCATGATATTCCTACGCCATCACCTTGATGAAGGCTTGAAAATGGAATATCTCACTGTTAAAGATCCAGCCATACTGTGGAATAATTTGAAAGATAGATATGACCACCTGAAGATGGTCGTTCTTCCACAGGCACATTATGACTGGACTCATTTAAGGCTATAAGATTTTAAATCTATCAGTGAGTATAATTCTGCTATGTTCAGGATTATTTCCCAATTGAAATTATGTTGTGATAATATTACCGATCATGATATGTTGGAGAAAACGTTCACCACTTTTCATGCCTCGAATTTGCTCCTGCAACAACAATATCGAGAGATGGGTTTCAAAAAGTATTCTGAAATTATCTCACATCTTCTTGTAGCTGAGCAACATAATGGGATATTAATGAAAAACCATGAAAGCCGACCAACTGGTTCTTGTCCATTCCTTGAAGTGAATGAGACGAACTTCCACCAAGCTAAGCATGGAAGAGGTCGTGGCCCCAGTCGTGGTCATGGCCGTGGTCGGGGAAGAAAATCCAATCATGGTTATAATAATGCACCAAAGAACCCTCTTAACCACAACAGTGGAAAAGGAAGGAACAAAAGCATGAAGCGGTGCAAGCAACAAATGCAGAAAATGCATGCTATAGATGTGGGGGAAAAAGGCACTGGTCACGGACCTGTCATACGCCAAAGCACTTGGTTGAGCTTTATCAAGCCTCCCTGAAGAAGACGGACAAAAATGCTGAAGCAAGTTTTATTTCTAAAGATAATTTAGACTTCACGCATTTGGATGTAGCTGATTACTTTGCACTCCCAGAAGGAGAAACAAGTCATGTAATCGCTGATGAATCTGTAGAAATGTAAATATTTTAATTTTTGTTGTTTGTAGTAGATAGTATGGCTATGTAATAGAGGTTACATTTTGATAATAACATTTATTATAATATATTTTATTTATGTCATTTTGAAGAATATGGATAATCCTCAAATTATATTTGGATCAAAGACCAATCATGAAGATATTTGTATAATTGATAGTGGAACAACTCATGCCATATTCAAAGATCAGAAATACTTTTCTTATTTGCATAAGGAAAAAGCAAATGTTTCTACAATTTCTGGTAATATAAGTTTGATTGAAGGCTCCGGAAGAGCAATTGTATTTCTGTCTAAGGGAACAAAACTTATTATAAACAATGCATTATTCTCCTCCAAGTCCCGAAGAAACTTGTTGAGTTTTATAGATATCCGCCGAAATGGGTATCATGTTGAGACAATAGATGAAATGAACGAGGAATATCTTTGTATTACAAAGAATATTTCTGGCCAGAAATGCATTGTAGAAAAGTTACCAACTTTATCTTCTGGCTTATACTATTCAAAGATCAGTGCAGTTGAAGCACACTCTATCGTAAACCAGAAGTTCACTGATTCAAATACTTTGAGCTTTGGCATGGCCGTTTGGGCCATCCTGGATCAATAATGATTAGACGGATTATTGGAAATTCAAGTGGACATCCACTAAAGAACCTGAAGATTCTTACAAATGATGAATTTTCTTGTGATGCTTGTTATCAAGGCAAAATGATACCTAGACCATCACCAATGAAGGTTAGCATGGAATCCCCTGCCTTTTTAGAGCGTATACATGGGGATATATGTGGACCTATTCACCCACCAAGTGGTTTGTATAGATATTTTATGGTCCTAATAGACGCATCTTCAAGATGATCTCATGTGTGCCTACTATCATCTCGCAACCTGGCATTTGCAAAGCTATTAGCCCAAATAATTCGATTAAGGGCACAATTCCTAGATTATCCTATAAAGGCTATTCGCCTTGATAATGCTGGAGAATTCTCATCTCAAGCTTTTGATGATTATTGTCTATCAATTGGGATAAAAGTTGAACATCCTGTAGCTTATGTTCATACTCAAAATGGCCTTGCACAGTCATTTATTAAACGTTTGCAATTGATAGCAAGACCACTACTTATGAAAACAAAAGTAACCACTATTGTTTGGGGACATGCTATTTTGCATGCAACATCACATATTCGTCTCAGACCGACACATTATAATAAATATTCTCCGTCACAATTAATTTTTGGTCATGAACCAAATATTGTCATCTACGAATTTTTGTATGTGCTGTATATGTACCAGTAGCACCACCACAACGTAGTAAGATGGGCCCACAGAGAAGGTTAGGAATATATATATGGTTTGAATCACCCTCTATTATTCGCTATCTTGAACCATTGACGGGAGATTTATTTACTGCTTGATTTCCAGATTGTCGATTTAATGAAACAAATTTCCCACAATTAGGGGGAGAGAAAAAGGAAATCAAAAGAGAAATTGTGTGGAAAGTTTCATCATTATCTCATTTTGATCCACGTACCCCTATATGTAATCAGGAGGTCCAGAAGATCATCCATTTACAGAGTATAGCAAATCAAATGCCAGATGCATTTACTAATTTGAAAAGGATTACTAAATCACATATCCCTGCAGAGAATGTGCCTATCTGAATTAATGTCCCCGCAGGACCATCTATTAGCATGATAGCTAGTAAACTCAAAACACGCCTGAAGCGTGGTAGGCCTCTGGATTCTAAGGATCAAAATCCTAGAAAAAGGAAATCGACAAAAGATCAAAATAATACTATGAAGGGATCTCCTGAAGAGACCCAAGATCTGATTAGTTCTGAGATTCCTAAAGAAATCAATGAACCCGAGACGCAGGTGAGTGAGGAACTTTTAATAAGTTCTACTGGTGATGGGATTAATTTAAATCGATCTGAAATAGTGGTGGATAATATTTTTACATATAATGTTGCACTAAACATTATGTAAGATAGTGATGATCTTGAACCCCGATCTGTCGAAGAATGTCGACAAAGATCTGATTGGCCAAAAGGGCAAGAGGCAATTGAATCGGAATTGAAGTCCCTTGCTAAAAGAGAGGTCTTTGGGCCAGTAGTCCAAACACCTGCTGGTATAAAGCAGTTGGTCATAAATGGGTTTTTGTATGGAAAAGAAATGATAAAGATGAAGTTTAAAGATACAAGGCTCGCCTTGTCGCACAAGGATTCTCACAACGACCTGGAGTCGATTATGAAGAAACATATTCACCCGTTATGGATGCCATAACATTTCGATATCTCATCAGTTTAGCCTTACATGAAAGGCTTGAAATACATCTAAATGGATGTGGTTACAGCTTATCTGTACGGGTCACTTGATAATGAAATTTACATGAAAATCCCTGAAGGATTTAAAATGCCCGAAGCAAATTTAAAATCTCGGGAAATGTATTCAATCAGATTACAAAGATCTTTGTACGGTTTAAAGCAATCTGGGCGCATGTGGTATAATCGCCTTAGTGAATATTTGCTGAAAGAAGGTTACATAAATGATGTTATTTGTCCATGTATTTTTATAAAGAAAATGGCATCAGAATTTGTTATACTTGCTATTTATGTTGATGACATAAATCTTGTTGGAACTCCAGAAGAGCTCCAAAAGGCAATTGAATATCTTAAGAAATAATTTGAGATGAAAGATCTTGGAAAGACAATACTTTTTCTTGGTCTGCAAATTGAACATTTAGCAGACGGGATCTTTATCCATCAATTTGCCTATACATAAAGGGTCTTAAAACGCTTTTACATGGACAAAGCGCACCCATTGAGTACACCAATGGTTGTTCGATCACTTGAAGTGAATAAGTATTTGTTCCTCCCTCCAGAAGAGAATGAGGAACTCCTTGGTCCCGGAGTACCATATCTCAGTGCAATTGGTGCATTAATGTATCTTGCTAATGCTACAAGGCCTGACATAGCATTTTCTGTTAATTTACTAGCAAGATATAGTTCTTCTCCTACACGGAGACATTGGAACGGGATTAAGCATATATAGCGATATTTAAAGGGAACTCTTGATATGGGTTTGTTTTATGCTAACAAAAATAGTGCAGATCTTGTTGGTTACGCAGATGCAGGTTATTTATCTGATCCCCATAAATCTCGATCTCAAACCGGGTACGTATTTACTTATGGAGGTACTGTCATATCATGGCGCTCCACAAAGCAATCTATTGTTGCTAATTCTTCAAATCATGCTGAGATAATAGCTATTCATGAAGCAAGTAGGGAATGTGTATAGTTGAGATCAATAATTTATTTTATTCGAAAAAAATGTGATTTGGAATGTGAGAAAAGACCCACAATTTTATACGAAGACAATGTTGCATGAATAGCCCAATTGAAAGGAGGATTTATAAAAAGTGATAGAACGACGCACATTTCACCAAAATTATTCTACACACACGATCTTCAGAAAAAGGGTGACATTGATGTGCAACAAATCCGTTCAAGTGACAATCCGGCAGATTTATTCACTAAATCTTTGCCAACTTCAACTTTTGAGAAGATGGTATACAAGATTGGAATGCGGAGACTCAAATATTTGAAACAAGGTTTTCATCAGGGGGAGTAAAATACGCGATGCACTCTTTTTTCCTTACTAAGGTTTTTTCTCACAGGGTTTTCCTTATAAGGTTTTTAATGAGGCACCTAGCAATGCGTATTACTAAATATGTGTACTCTTTTTACTTCACTAGAACTTTTTTCCCACAGGGGTTTTCCTAGTAAGGTTTTAATGAGGCACATTATCTTTTAATGAACATCCAAGGAGGAGTGTTATAAATATATATTATATAATGGATGTTCATTTAGTACTCCGTTGTAAATAAGCTTCCTGAAGAAGCTTATCCATATGGGACACTGCCGTAAATATGTTTATTTATTTAGTACTCTATTGGAAATAAGCCTCCTGAAGAAGCTTATCATTTTGGTAATCCGTTATGGATAAAAATTACCCCTGGATGAAGATTATCTACATCTGGTACAGTAGCAGCTTACAAGTAGCTTACACAGCAGCTTGCAGTAGCAGCTTGCAAACAGCTTAGACAGCAGCTTGCAGTAGCAGCTTACACAGCAGCTTGCAGTAGCAGCTTACACAGCAGCTTCCTTCTTCTATAAATAGAGGAGATTTCAGTTCATTATGTACATCAGTTTGAAAGTTCAATAATATATCAGTTTCTCTCTACACTTGTCTTTAGTTTATTTACTTTACAGTCGTTATTTTATAACAATTTCATCGATTTTATAGTATTACCAAATAGAACTTACATTTTTACAATCTTGAAGGTAGAAGAAGTCGCAACAACTTTTTTCCATCGCCTTTTTGATTGTCTGTCAATTTTCTCTTACAACCAGCATTCTTATTGTTGGTTTTGATTCTTGAATCTTCTTTGGTGGAGAAAATACTCGTATTTGGGTTTTCTCCAATCGGGAGACTCTAATTATATTCATCTTCAACTGATGAGAGCCTATTAGTACACTGAAGAATACAAGGAAACTTGGTGAGATAAATAATTAGTTTAACAATTTATTTATTTTATGAAATTTCTTAGCTAAGAGAAAACCAAATATATTCTAATATATATCGTGTACAAAGCTCCCAAAAAAAAAGAATTAACGTATGAATCACCTTGTAAAGGTTAGTCATGGAATGGAATTTTATACTCCTCAGAATTCCTTGCTTGATATAGTATTTTTTTATCTTTTTCATCTCTTGTCAAAAGTTTCGAGCCACTATTGGCATTATGGTCAAGATTATCGGAGTCTATTTTCACTATTGACTCTGTTAACTTCAAACTCACCTAAAAATGAGGAATTAGATAAGTGAGAGTGATACACAAATACTCCACCATGCGCTTTGGTCCAGGGTTTCAAAAAATTACTCATATAATGTCACGACCCTAAATCCTAACCGGCCGTGATGGAGTCTATCATGGAACTAGGCTAGCCACCACTTAAACTTTTCACATTTTTCTTTTCAAAGATCTCAATTTATTTTCAACCATTCATAATACGCATATAAATTTTGAAATCTTTAAACAAAACAATTAAGCTAACAGTCTACAACCGTCACCAAAACCCCGAGTCAACATGTCATGAGCATCTAAGAATATTACTAAGAATACTACTTTCATAATACATAATCTTCAGAATGAAGAACTAAGTACAAAAAAGGAAAGGGAAATAGAGATGCTATGGACGCTGGACAGCTACCTCGATATCCCGATGCAGGTACCGTACAGACTCAGATAGCTACCACTCAGTACAAGTACCTGGACCTTTACACAGAGGTACAGGGAGTAATTATGAGTACTCCAACTCAACAGTAATGAAAATAAATCACAGTCTGAGGTATATGAACACACAACACAAAACACCAATCCACAAAATAGTAAAACACCATGTCTCAATACACTATACATAAGTTCGAAAACCCATTTCCAGAAAATCCTTTGAAACAAGTATATTTTTCATATATATCAGTAAAACTCTTAGTAATATCAGTTTGAAAAATGAAGTGAATCATAGTCAAAAACTCAGTAATATATCATCATAAATCTGCCCCTCGGGCCATAATCATCACTCGTAACAATTTCCCTCAGCACCTCACCATCGTTCACTATCAGCCCCGCGGCCAAGCTCACTGTCACTCATGCCTCCCAATCACTCATCACTCAGCACTCGACTCATTAGGTACCTGTGTTCACCGGGGGTGTACAGACTCCGGAGGGGCTCCTTCAGCCCAAGCTCTATAAACAAGCCACATCATGGCAATAATCACTCTCAGGCACTCGGCCTCTCTCATATCATAACATCCTCACAACATTAGCCCTCGGCCTCACTCAGTCAGACACTCTCAGCATGCCACTCGGGCCATGAATAAATGGGGTGCTCGACCCAAAATAGTATTTCATTTCAAGAAATAGTAATATTATCAAATAAGAGTGTCAACAATTTCACAAGAAAGACTGAGTGTAAAATCATAGTTTCAAAGTAGTGAGAATAACAGTAAAACAGCCCCCAAGGGTTAAAAACGATCGGCACTAGGCCCCAAACATGGCTTACAGCCCAAGTATCTCAAATCACAGTAGTACTATAGAGAATAAGCTTTAAATGCTGTTTCGCAACTCCATAGTTTCCTTAAAAGTTACATTTTTACAAATTTCCAATTTGTGCACGCCCCACACTCGTCATCCAGTGTGCGCGCCACTCCAAATTCGTGAAAGTATGTGAAGTCCGGGGTTTCATACCCTTGGGACAGGATTTAAAGACATTACTTACCTCAAACTAGCCCGAAAACTATTCCGCAACACGCTTGCCTCTCGAATCAACTCCCGAGTGCTAACATTCTATAAAGATCAGATTTTTATCATCAAACTATGCTAAGGGAATGAATTCCAATTGAAAAATACCAATTTTAGCACAAAACCCGAAACTAGCAAAAACCCGACCCCCATGCCCGCATCTTGGAACTCGAAAAATTTTATACCAAAATGTTCTTCATCATCTCACGAGTTCGTACATATAAAGAACGCTAAAATTGGAGTTCGTTTGACCGCTCAAATTGACCCCTAAAGGTCTCATAATCTCAAGCCCTAATCCCATCTTTTTCTACTGATTTTCATGAATTAAACAATGATATTTTGTTCCTTAATCACATATAATCGAGTTTTAGGGTTCAAAATCCTTACCTCGATGAAGAACAATGATTTCCTCTCTTCAAATTGCCTCAAAGCTCTTTTCCCGTTCAAAAATGGTGTAAAAGGGTTAATGGTTGCGGAAGGGTTTATTTTTATATTGACCAGTTATTCTTCAATGCGAACGCGGCCCACTTCCCGCGGTCGCGAAGTACAAAAACTCCCAGGCCTCAATTTCCTCTCCGTGATCGTGATCACATGCCCGCGATCGCACTTCCCAGCACCCCTAGACCTTCGCAATCGCACCCCAGGGCCGTGAACGCATAGAACAAATGGTCGGGGGTCCCTCTAATGGTCCTAACCCTACGCGAACGCACCTCCTTACCCGCATTCGCAGAAGCCTGACCACTTCACTCTCCGTGTTCGCACCTCACCCTTCGCGAACGCACAGAAGGAAAATTCCCAGCTCCCCAAATTCCCCTACGTGAACGCGAGATCCCTTTCGCGAACGCATAGGGTAAAATCCTTGTGCAAAAACACCAGCAAAACAACCTTCCTCTAAGGCACGAAAATGTCCGTTAACCACCCGAAATCAATCTCGAGCCCCTCGATACCCCAACCAAATTTACCAACACATCATAAATGATTATTCAAACTTAGTTTCACTCTCGGAACACCAAAAATAACATCTAAACACTAAAATCACGTCGGATTCAAGCCTAAGAACTTTGAAATTTCTAAAATCCACCGATGATGCCGAAACTATCCAAAACAACTCCGATTGACCTGAAATTTTGCAGACATATCCAAAATAACATTATGAACCTGTTCCAAATGTCGGAATTCCATTCCGACCCTGGTGGCCTATTTTTCGCTGCCAACCGGAAATCACCAAAAACTAACGTTTGCCAATTCAAGCCTAATTCTACATTGGACATCACAAAAATATTCTGAACACACTCCTAAGTCCCAAATCACCTAACGAAGCTATCCGGGCCATAAAATCCGCATTCCGAGGTCGTTTACCAATAAGTCAACTCTCAGTTGACTTTTCCAACTATAAGATTATTTTAAAGACTAAGTGACTAAATTCTCACTATAGCTATTCCAATTCCGAGCCTACCAACTCTAACACATCAATAACAGTAATACCAATATATGACAAGGCGAAAATAGCAATAATAATGCAAATTGTATGGAACGACTGACCGGGTCGTTACATTCTCCCCCACTTAAACATACGCTCGTCCTCGAACGTGCCTAGAGTTGTTCCAAACACCACCAAAATTGCTGTGTAACCTACCATGCACATACTCGGAGGTGATTTCATGTCACCTTACCCCATATAGGTCTAATATCATAACACAGTTGAAATTTCGTAGTCCGATACAACAACAACAACAACAACAACAATGACAACAACAACAACGACCACAACAACAACGACCACAACGACAACGACAACGACGACAACAACAACGACGACAACAACAACGACAACAACAACGACAACAATAACGAGAATAACAACAACAACGACAACGACAACGACCACAACAACAACGACAACAACAACAACAACAACGATAACGACAACGACAACGACGACGACGACGACAACGACAACAACAACAATAACAACAACAACAACGACAACAACAACGACCACAACAACAACGACCACAATGACAACGACAACGATGACAACAACAACGACAACAACAACGACAATAACAACAACAACAACAACGACGACAACGACGACGACAACAACGACAACAACAACAACAACGACAACGACGACAACAACGACAACGACAACGACGATGATGACGACGACGATAATGACAACAACAACAACAACAACAACGACAACAACAACAACAACGACGACAATAACAACAACGACAACAACAACAACAACAACGACAACAACAACCACAACCACAATGACAACGACAACGACAACGACAATGACAACAGCAACGACAACGACAACAACAACGACAACGACAACGATAACGACAACGACAACAACAACGACAACAACAACAACAACGACAACCACAACAACAACGACAACGATAGCGACAATGACAACGACAACGACAACGACAAAAACAACGACAATGACAACAACAACGACAACGACAACAACAACAACAACGACAACAACAACAACGACAATAACCACAACAAAAACAACGACAACGACAACGACGACAAAAACAACAACGACAACAACAACAACAACGACAACAACAACAAAAACAACAACAACCACAACAACAACAACAACAATAACAACAACAACCACAAAAATGACAACGACAACGACAACGATGAAAACAACAACAACAACGACAACAACAACAACAACGACAACAACAACAACAAAAACAACAACCACAACAACAACGACAACAACAACAACAACACAACAACAACAACAACAAAAATAACTACCCACTTTTGAGTCCATTCACAATATCAAATTTCCACGACTATAAGCTGGAATAGTCTGAACACGCTGTATCAAGCCATATCCGCAACACAAGATGAAATTACATAATATACCGCCTGACTCAACACTTATAGCGATGACTCCTAATCCTAATCGCTGCTCATAACAACCCAATACCGGTAAATAACCTCGTATCGAACAAAAACTCGCTTAGACACCTTCACATGGTGCCGATGATGAAAAAAGCACGTAGAAACCAGCAACCATTCGTCGATCAGCATCAATACCATTCGGAGCCATACTTGTGCAACTCGTGCACTCAATAACAACATCCCAAGAGCTCAATTCATAAAATAGAGAAGACTCACACGAGAGGACTATCCTGCCATTACTCTTACCATTACCGCATCATGCTAAACTCCTGATACACATCGTGAAACCATATCACACAAATCTGACACCAAGGATCATACCTCTACCTAACTCAGCTGCAAAGCGTGATCCCATCCAACCGCAGGACCACATGACATACTCCAAGCCACCTTGCTCAAAATCAATAACCATGGGAAATTCGACATCAATTACTCAAAGTGGATTGCCATAACCACGGGGAAATCGAACAATACCATGACACCCGAACCAGAAAGAACATAACCAATACGTCTCGATCCGGCAACAGTCAATTACTTTCCTTACTCAAATCTCGCTATAAAGCCCCGGTAGAACTACACCCTATGCACATATATAACCAACGATCAAAACTCCTCGAAACACCGAAAGGTAATTCATAGATCACTCCAAAACACAAATAAGCTCAATGGCAATCAAATGGTACATCCCTCAACAATAGCAATTTGTGGTCAACAATTCAGACTCAGTGTAGAACACACACCCACACTGGCCTACCAATAATTATATTCTAAATCAACTCTAGTCATCCACAACAAGTATATAACTCTCCAAAGGTTCATAATGACTGAATCATAACATATACTAACACCTGACTAGCTTTGCTCGCATCCTCGTAGTTCACAATTACAAAAATAATTTGTTCATGAAAACTCCCAGTTCTTAAAATCCATGAGGCACACCAATTACTATATCTGACCCCAATTCCGCCACTCAAATATATAACACGCCCTTAATACTTTCTCATTCCACGAGGGATACACCAATAATTCCTCTATGTCACCAAGAAACCTTGAATATCAGCAGTCGATCCAATAAGAGAGTGTCGTAACACCAATGAAGCACCCTTTTTTAAACACATTGCCTTAAACACATTGTCCTTTATGAATGTATACTCTCATCCATACATCCAATAGTGGTATCCTTTACCTAATCATCTGAAACTGCTAGTTCTGACCTTCCTTCCAGAACTTAACCGTGACCTCACATATGCCATTCTCCACTATACACAAAATACCGCATATGTCGTGCAATCCTATGATAAATATGAGAACTTCATGCTCCCTTCCTAGGCACAACAACCACGTACCCAACTAGCCAAGAACTTCCCATTGATTCCATTTAGAAGCAAAATCACTATACATCACATCGCTACATATAACCTTGAATCTGTCTGAACCATTCTCGAACGTCATTCACTCTACGCAGTCTCAATTACACTAATCAAGTAAACAGAACAGCCCGACCCCGCTTGCAATCCACATACTAGGAAAGTAATCCACACCCTTGAAGCAACAAGCACACTCATACATTGCACACTCTACACTTACTAGTAAAACTTCATCATTCAATGAATTCCACTATCCATAAAGTACATTATTACTTGTATCAAAGAAATTTCCATCACTCGAGTCATTCCCAGAGTCCACCTCTATAGGTCATAACTGATTCACCAACATACGTCGAACTGAAACCAATATAACACATAATTGTGTAATCAACTTATCATTAGCTGACTCCCCCACTTGTCTCAAAGCCAAAGATCAAGACAAACAATAACTCACGATGCCCACACATTATCACAGCCACCATATTGTGGTGGGATTCAACTAAATCCTTCATACGCTCATATGACCCAGACCATATAACCCTCAACTCATATCAAAATCTCGCATTCACCATTTTAATGATCATTCCAACTCCCACAAGCGAGCTAAACCCAAATTACAACATACATCATCTACTGGTAGAAAAGAACTTGCTACAGATAAACATAAGGGTCACACACCTCAAGACAACCAGCAAGAGATACCCCTACCTGCTTAATCTCAAAATGATATCTCCCTATACACATCCGAAAATCATAGCTATCACGCAATTACTATACCTTCCTACATTAGAACACAACATTTGCCTGCCCTCGAGACATCCCATTAAGCGGTATAAGAACCTGAAGCTGATGGAAATACTAATACTGGAGTTGTGGTCAAGGAAATCTTGAGCTTCTTGAAGCTCTACTCATACTCGTATGACCACATGGATACCTTCACTGGACACCACGTGCCCCAAGAATTCTACTGAACTGAGCCAAGAATTCACACTTGGAGAACTTCGCACAAAGCTTCTCCTCCCTATATCCTTGTAATATCATCATCAATTGCTGAATCTGCTATCCCTGGCTACGGGAGTACGGCAGGATGCCATCAATAAATACAATAACAAAGGAGTGCAATCACTGCCAGAATACACCGCTAATCAAAACATGAACGCTACTGGAGCATTGGTCATCTAAAAAGACATCACCTGGAACTCATAACACAACAGAAGGATCTGCTTCACTCCGCATCTAAACAACATGGGAGGTCCTTCACTTCAACCAATATTTATCGAATTTGAAAAAGAGTCAGAAGAAATGGTTCGAGCCTCTTATTTTGATTTCTCGAACCGAGAGATCCATGAATCGGGATCCTGATGCATATAGATACAAATGGTCTAATGGGAGCAAGAATTTCCAAGAACATTTGGAACAGTCCGTTTCGGAGCAGAAGAGCCGTTTTCAAGTAGGGATATTGATTATCGAACCTATTCGGTTGTCCGTAAAAAATAATGGACAATTTATTATGTATCAAACCATAGGTATTTCATTGGTTCATAAAAGTAAACACCAATCTGATTTATTTCGTACCTTTTGTTCAATGAGAAAATGGAAGCTTTAGCGGAAATGAAAGAGGAGGGTGAGGGAAGCCACTAAATTGAGGGCTTCGCTCGCTCGCAATCAATAGTTCAAACCGCACTCAAAGGTAGGGCATTTCCCATTTTTATAGGAACTTCTGTACCAGAAACAATGGTATCTCCAATTATAGCCCCTCTGGGATGTAAAATATATCTGTCCGGGGGGCAGGGAAAAGAGTCGAGTCGATCAAGCTCGACGATCGGGAGAAGCAAAACGAAATCAGGATTTGGCCGAAAAAGAAGCAAGGTTATGGATACCATGACCGATCACCATCGATAAAGAAGAATCTTTCTAAATCACTTCGTGTCAGC
>MDKI01224578.1:0-13921 GCA_005239505.1 Nicotiana paniculata
AATAATAATATAATTGTTAAACGTTAGAACTGGGTCCCAGATTAGCGACCAAAGTTGGTCTCTGTCTGCTTCCCCTTTCGTAAGCGACCAACTTTGGTTGCTAATTTTAAATTATATTTCTTTATATTTTATAAATTTTTTTAAATAATAATATGATTATTAATATTTTATAACTGGGTCCCAGATTAGCGACCAAAGTTGGTCTCTATCTGCTTCCCCTTTGGTAAGCGACCAATTTTGGTCGCTAATTTTAAATTATATTTATTTATATTTTATAATTTTTTTAAATAATAATATAATTATTAAAATTTTATAACTGGGTCCCACATTAGCAACCAAAGTTGGTCGCTAATTTTAATATTTCTTTGATCAAGCAAGTCTGACCAGTCCGGTCAACTTTTTGACCACATTATCGACCAAAAAACGACCAACCTTGGTCGCTAATGTATTTAGAATAATTATTTAATAATTTTCTCCAATTTAGCGACCAACTTTGGTCGCTTTTTTTGACAGACCAATTTTGGTCGCAAATTATTGGTCGCTTTTTTCCGGATTTCTAATAGTGTACACATAAGTAACTTGAGTTTTTATATATAAATTTCAACTTTTTGTCTAAATGGTCGTGAAAAATGGAGAGATATGTGGACATAGGTTTATTGTGCTGATGACATGGCAGTTCTTATCAGGCATGTGGTAGTTTAGCTGTAATTTTTAGCGTCGAATTTGGTCGAGGATTTATCGGAGACAATCTCTCTACCTTCTTGAAGGTCCCAGATCTCACTTATGGAATTACATTGAGTTTGATGTTGCAAAAATATAAGCATAGTCGATTTACTTTTTGGTTACATAATTTAGTTTTACGACATTGCTATAATAAACACTAAGAGGTCGTTTGGTAGATTGCATTAGCAAAAATAATGCATGCATTACCTTTGTATTAGTAATACCTTGTTTGATATACTTTTTCAACTTATTTATAACTAATATAAGCATTAGTTATACACCCTATTTGGTATTATCCTATATATAGTTAATATATAGCACCATGGTATTAGCAATACCAAAATTATTAATACATGCATAAGCTTAGTTAAAAATAAAATTGTCCTTTAAATTTTTATGCTTGATTAAAATTCTTTTTATCTGTTTTTTATTAATGTCAATAAGATACATGTTGACAAATTTTCCTTTTCTAATATTTGATTATCGCTGAAACTGATCCGTTATATGATTCATGATCTCTTTCAAATGGAACAATATGAATTGTAGAACTTGAGCCACCAGATTTGACCGTATGCTCCCTGTCGCAAAAAAAGAAAAAAGAAAAGGTCGTCTGATGTTGATTTTAGACGTAACATTTAGCATTTACAGGTGAATAAGTAGTCTTAGCTCCAGCCTCCACACAAATTATAGTAAATCTTTAACAATGTCGAAGAAACAAATATTATAATGTTCTTTATGTTATTAGAACAATAAAAAGCCGTGTATTGATATATCGACCATTGTCCTTCAGATAGATAAAACGACAAGTGCTTCTGAGTTTGGGATAAACGATGTAAACCAAGCCAATTTTCAGATACTTTCCTAAAATACAAATTAACATAATCAGATTTTGTCTCAGCTATAAGATACCCTAATCTTGTGGGAAGTGTTTTCCTTGTTGATTTGAATGCATCAGTTTTGGATAATCATTGCAAATTGCAACAAAGAAAAGGCACTTAGTTAAACTAATACTTACACCTTGTTTGGATGGTGGGATGGTTGTTACATATTGTATTGTATCGTATTATATTGTTATTTTAAATTTATTATTTGTTTTGGTTGTTACTTAAAATTTATTGTATCGTATCGTTAAATTCGGCATTACGTAACGACGAAATGTGTCACTTTATGTAACAACCGATTTGGGGTAGTTGCGTCGTTATCTTGTCTTTTTCTCTCATCTCGCCCTTCATTATTATTATATAATTTTATTTTATCATTTACCCTACCTTTATATATAATAAATTTACCCTGTATCATAATTTTTGTTTACAATATCGCAAGTTTGTTCTTCATATTGCTGGTACGTGATATCATGAAACAATAGCAAATGATATAATTATTCAAACATTGTATTCATAAATGAAATAGTACAATACAATACAATATATTATGAAACGATGTGTAACAACCATCCAAATAAGCTGTTAGTGTATGCGTATCAAATATATAAGTACAAAAATATAAAAAATATAGGTCATATAGACATCAGGACCATACGAAAGTCTGAATTGAAAATGCATATAGAGACATTATAAATGTAATATTAGTATATTACTCTCACCGGTCCATAATAAGTAGCTTTTTGGCCTTTTATTTTAGTTCAAAATAAATGTCCTTTTACATAATTAAGAAGGAATTAATTTTATTTTCAAAAATTTGCCCTTATTTACATATCTCAATGTGTGAAGCTAACAATATGTAATTTTTAATTAAGAGTAATTTAGTCAAAATGCCTTTTTTCTCTAGGAGTTAGTATTTTCCTAAGGGATGTGCCAAAGGTAAAAAATCAATTATTATGGACTGGAGGGAGTACTAAAGAGTAGAGACAAGCCTGAGTCGAGGATTTATCGGAAACAGCTTCTCTACCTGCACAAGGTAGAGGTAATTAAAGTTTGCATATACACTAGACAATTATTTTGTCCTTACGATGTCCATGGTTTGCGTAGTTTTACTTGATTTAATCACAGGATTTTATTAGTAAATGTTAAGACTTAATTCAAAATGACAATATAGAACAAGAAAATAGACAAGAATGTAGAGAGAAAGAGAGCAGAGATTCTTATTTTTTCCATGTATTCAAGTGTGTACAATGTAATGCCCAAATCCTCTATTTATAGGATGATATTTAGGTAATATAAAGGGATGTCATAAACATGGTATTAACTATTGAGATCATGGGGAAAGATCATGGAGGGGGTTATGGAGGTGTGGGAGTTACAACAATAATTGTAAGAAGTGGTGGGAGGTTAATGGAGAAAAGTGGTGGGAGTAACTTCTTTAGGAGTTATAGACATCCATTACATAATATAATATTTCATAATACTCCCCCTTGGATATCTATAGATAATGTGCCTCATTAAAACTTTACTAAGAAAAAACCTTGTGAGAAAAAATCTTAGTGAAGGAAAAAGAGTACGCATATCTTATAATATGCATTACTATAACGACCCGGCCGGTCGTTCTGAGAGTTTAGCCCCGTTTTCCCCGTTTCTGCTTCATTATATGTGGTCAGCTTTATTATGTTGTGTTAGATTGGTTGGCTCAGGTTCGGAGTAATTTTTGGAAAAAAATGAGACACTTAGTCTCTTAACTTGGTTCAATAGTTGGAAAAGTCAACCAAAAGTTGACTTATTGGTAAACGACCTCGGAATGTAGATTTTATGGTTCGGATAGCTTCGTTAGGTGATTTGGGATTTAGGAGTGTGTTCGGAATGTAGTTTTGATGTCCGGTATAGAATTAGGCTTGAATTGGCGAAAGTTAGTTTTTGGCGATTTCCGATCGGCAGGGGAAAATAGGTTATCGGGGTCGAAATGGAATTCTGGAAGTTGGAGCAGGTTCGTAATGTCATTTTGTATATGTGTGCAAATTTTCAGGTCATTCGGACGTGTTTTGATTGGTTTCGTCATCATTGGTGAAACTTGAATTTGATGTGATTTTGGTGTTTTTGCATTGTTTTTGGCGTTTCGAATGCTCGACTAAGTTTGAATAAGGTTATGGGATGTGTTGGTATGTTTGGTTGAGGTCTCGAGGGCCTCGGGTGTGTTTCGGGAGGTTAACAGATCAAGTTTGGGTGTTGGAAAGTTGCAGATTTTGCTGGTGTTCAGGTCTGGTTTTCTTCTATGCGATCGCACGGGTAAGGATGCGATCACATAGGCTTGTCTGAGGCAGCAGTGGTTTGTTCATTGCGATCATGTGAGTTCATCCGCGATCGCGTAGAGTAAAGATTGAGGCAGGCAGATTTGTTCTATGCGATCGCTTAATAAGGTTTGCGATCGCACAGGTTAGGCAATCTTGAGTAGTGCGGTCGCGTGAGGCTTATTGTGATCGCACAGTGTGGGAGCGCGTGGAAGTGAGGTGATGGAATTTCTCTATGTGATTGCATAGAGCTGGCCGCGATCGCACTGAGGAAGGGCAGCTGGCAGAATCATTTAAACATCAAAACGAGGGTTTGGTCTATTTTTGCAAAAACACATTTGAGAGCTCGGGAGAAGGTGGAGATTGAAGTGATATTCAATAGAGTTATTGAGGTAAGTCTCCTTCCATCATATTTGGGTTAATTTCATGAATTAGTATTTACCATGTAATTTGAGGAATGAAAGTGGAAATTAGGGGAAAATGGGAGTAAAGAATTGGAAATTTCTTTTGATGATTTGAGTGGGAAATTGAGGTCGGATTTTGGTAAATTTGGTATGGGTAGACTCGTGGGAGGATAAGGATTCTTGTGGTGTAATTTTTATCGGATTCCGAGACGTGGGCTTGGGGGGCGAATTTGGCAAATTTCGGGAATTGTGCCTAATTTTGATAGTTTTCGATTGGGGCTCGCCTCCCTAGCATATTTTGATGTTATTGATCTGATTTGTGATAGACTCGGAACATGTGGGAGCTTATTCGAGGGGCAAGAGCATCGTGGAGTAACTTTTGGGCTGTTTTGAGGTAAGTAACGATTGTAACTCTAAACCTGAGGGTATGAAACCCCGGTATTTTATATTGTTTTGGTAAATGAGGTGACGCGCATGCTAGGTGACGAGCGTGTGAGCGTGCACCGATAGGGATTGTGACTTGTTCCATCCTGTAGCAATTATTAAGCCGCGTATTCGATTTGAAACCTTACGACATCCTGTATTTTAGAAATCTATACTTGTTTATGGGTTGTGAGTCACGTCTGGGGCCTCGTGCTGACCTGTTTAGATCCTCAGGGGTATTTTTACGCTATTCTCACACCATCCTGATAGAACATTTGTGAACTCAGTCATGTTTACCACTTGTTGTTATTTTCACTGTTTTGAAACTCTGAGAGGTATTTTTGGCTGAGTCCTGTGAGTTGAGATGAATTTTCCGAGTGACTTGTGAGGATGACTGAGTGAGACCGAGAATTGAGTATGTGAGGATATTTATGGATCGGGTTTCACGCCGCAGCAATGTATATATTATATATCACATATGGATCGAGCTGCACGCCGAAGCAATATAGATTATATATGGATCGGGCTGCACGCTGCAACAATATACATTACATATGGATCGGGTTGCACACAACAGCAATATAGATTATATATGGATCGGGCTGCACGCCGCAGCAATATACATTACATATGGATCGGGCTACACGTCGCAGCAATATAGATTATATATGGATCGGGCTGCACGCCACGGCAATATACAATATATATATTGGACCAGGATGCACGCCGCAGCAATATAGCGCTTGGGCTGTAGGAGCCCCTCTAGAAGTCAGTACACCCCCAGTGAGCGCAGTCGACTATTATATGGATCGGGTTGCACGCCGCAGTAATATACATTATATATGGATCGGGCTGCGCGCCGCAGCAATATATATATATATATATATACACGTATTGGATCGGGTTGCACGCCGCAGCAGTTGTTACATGGTACCTGATGAGTGAGAGTGTTGAGTGTGAGCATTGACTTATGAGAGTGGAGTCACGAATGACTAAGAGGCTTGACCGAGAGGCTTTATTTGTGAGCGACATTGTGCCCGAGTGGCTGATATTTTAATGAAACTACTGATTTCACTCTTCTTTACACTGAGCCTCTTGATAATTATTGACTAATGTTTTATACAAGTTTAAACGGAAAAACTGGAGTTTTGTGAAATCTCTGGTAAATATGGACTCTTGACTTGATATATTACCTTTACTGGTACTTATTTTTATGAAACTATAAAGTTTAGTTGCTCGTCATTGCACTCATGTTTTTAGATACTTTGGTTACTTACTGGCGTACTCACGTTAATCCCTACACCTTGTGTGCAGATTCAGGTACCGGGGCAGAGCGATAGTTGAGCTACCCCATTTGGAGCATTATTCGGAGATTGTGAGGTAGTTGCTCGGCGTCCACAGCCTACTCTTTCTCCTTCCTACTCTGTCATTTTTACTTTACTTCCCAAACTTGTTGTAGTAGAGGACTTGTATTAGACTGTATCACCTCTTAGATGCTCATGACGGTTGACTCCAGATGTTGAGGCTGTGTTTAGATTTTCTAATCATTTTATTGTCTTGAAATGCTTAGGAAACGGTATTATTATGAAAATTTAGATATTTGATGTATTAAATGGGAAATCATTATGTTATTTTCAGTGAATTGGCTATCCTAGTATCACGATAGGCGCCATCACGGCCAGTTTAGGTTTGGGGTCGTGACAAGTTGGTATCAGAGTTCTAGGTTACATAGGACTCAATAGTCATGAGCAGGTTTAGTAGAGTCTTGCGGATCGGTATGGAGACGTCTGTACTTATCTTCGAGACGCTGCAGAACCCAGGAAAAATCTCACATTCTTGAATTTTTGTCGTGCGAATCCATTTATTCAGCCAAAAGTGTAACTCTTTGAATTCCTTTCATGTATTCGAATGCGCACGAGAGCGCTTGGTATCAGCTGTGCATCGGCGGCTTGTGACGTCCATGGATGAGATGTGATTTTGGCATGTTGGTAATGGGCCAGTCTGGAGGACTTGAGGCCGGATTCATTCTGTGGATTGAGTGCTAAGATTTCGATTGTGTGTGTTGTGCATTGGGGACGTATATGTCCGTTGGTGTCCTTATTGACGGGACTTTGTGACTGGATGTCTATGTGGTGAGTGTGATTTGATGGTTAGATGTGTTCAGACTGCTGATTTGTGACAAAAGGATTGGCTGGAAATGTGGCAAGGACTATTGAGTGTTCGATTTCTGTCTTGGTTTGGTATATGGCTTCGAGTTGTGAGTGTATTGGAAGACCTCTCATGTTGTTTAGTTGTGGAGTGAAGCGGATCTTTTTGGTTGTGAGTTCCTGGTGATATCTTTTGGGATGATCATTGCCCCAATGGCGTTCATATATTTGATTAATGGTGTATTCCAGCCGTATTAGCACTCCTTTTTTATGGTATTCGTTGATGGCGTCCTAGCGTATACGCGTAGCCAGGGGTAGAATACTTAGTATTTGAGGATGACATTATAAGGATTCAGGAGGAGAAGCTCTATGCAAGTTCTCCAAGTGTGAATTTTGGCTCAGTTCAGTAGCATTCTTGGGACACGTGGTGTCCAGTGAGGGTATCCATGTGGTTAGACGAGTGTGGGTAGAGCTTCCAGAAGCTCAAGATTCCTTTGACCTCAGTTCTAGTGTTTGTTCTACCATCAACTTTTGGTTCTTATACCGCGTATCTCGATGCCTCGAGGTTAGGCATTGGTTGTGTCTTAATGCAGAAGGGTATAGTGATAGCGTAATAGCTATGATCTTCGGAAGTGTATAGAGAGATATCATGTTTGAGGCTAAGCCGTCAGGGGTATCTCCTGCGGGTTGTCCTGGGGTGTGTGATTCCTATGTTGTTCTGTAGTAAGTTCTCTTCTACCAGTAAATGATATATGTTGTAATTTGAGTTTAGGTCGCTTGTGGAAGTTGGCATGACTATTACAATGGTGAATGCGAGATTTGCAGATGACTTGTGATGTTAGACGGGTTGTGTTATTATGGGCATTGTGAGTTATTGTTTGTCTTGATCGTTGGCTTTGAGCCAAGCGGGGTAGTCTGTTAATGATAAGTTGATTGCACGATTATGTGTTGTATTGGTTTCAGTTCGAGGTATATTGGTGGATCAGTTATGACGTGCAGAGGTGGAGTCTGGGAATGACTCGAGTAATGGAAATTCTTCGATACAGGTTGTAATGTACTCTATAGGTGGGTAAGTTCTATTGAATAATTGAGTTGTAACTGTAAAAGGTGTAGTGGGTGCAGTGTATGAATTTTCTTGTTGCTTCAAGTGTGTGGATTACTTTTCTAGTATGTTAGTGTGCAACGGGTCAGGTCGATTCTGTCTAATTGGTCAGTGTAATTGAGATTTGCGTTGCAGGATGTCAAGACTTATGGCATTTCTACATTATCATGGATTCTACATATCAATATCAGGAAAGTGAAGGTAATGGCTTTATTCGCAGGAAGTCTCTTCAGGGTAAGTATTTTGAATGTGGTACTTTTGGGAATATTTGAGAGAGTATTCATCGGCTTATGAGCTTTAGACGGTACGGTTTTATGCTTGGGACTCGTGTGGTGAGTCTGGGCTGAAAATTGCGGTATTATGGCAAGGAAAAGTATCAATTCGAAGGTAAGTCAGAAGGAACTTGGATTAATAGGACAGCTTGGTAGTAGGTCGGATCGGCATGGTAAGGGATATGATTAGTTCTTTGGGTGTTTATGAGGTAATGAGTTCTTGCATGTGTTTCTTGGCAATGCTCTTGGATTTTGGTGACCTGCGTAGCTTAGTTGAGTTGAAGGATTCATTCCTGACAGTTTGGTGTCGTACAAATGGGATTCAGAGAGTTCTTGATGGTTTTTACCATGGTTAGAGGTGCATATTTCCTACTGGCGTGAGGTGCAGGTGATGTATAGTGATTTTGCTTCTAAATGGGATCAAATGGAAGTTCCTGGCTAGTTGGGTGCATAGTTGCTTGTGGCTCAGAAGGGATCATGAAGTTCCCATATTTGTCCTAGGATGTCATGGCGTATGCGGTATATTGGGTAGAGTTGGGATTTTCATATGTGAGGTCACAGTTCAGTTCTGGAAGGAAGGTCAAAACAAAATTTCTTAGACAGCATCGGTTGTTCCAGACGACTAGGTAGATGATAGCACTGTTGGGTGGCTTGATGAGGGTATACATTTCAGAAAGGTCATGTGTGGAGTTAAGGGTACTTCATTGGTACTCCGACGATCTCTTGTTGGATTCGACTGCTGATATTCAAGGTTGCTTGGTAACACGGAAGAATTATAAGGGTATCCCTCGTGGAATGATTGAGTATTTGGGATGTGTCATGTATTCGAGAGGTAGAGTTGAGATCAGATATAGTAATCCGTACGCTTCATGGACTTCGAGACTGAGAGTTCTCATAAACAAGTTATTTTGTGATAGTGAACTATGAAGATGCGAGCAAGCTAGTCAGATGTTAGTATGTACCATGGTTCAGTCATTGTGAACTTCTCGGTGAGTTATCTATCTGTTGTGAGTGACCAGAGTTGATTTAGGGTTATTGGGCCATTATGGGTGTGTGTTCTGCACCAGGTAGGAATTGTTGGCTCCGAATTTCTATTGTTGAGGAATGTACCATTCGATTGTCATTGAGTTTATTCGTTTTTTAGAGTGATGTATGAGTTACCCTTCAGTGTTGCGAGGAGTTGTGATCGTTGGTTATAGGCACATATGGTGCGATTCTAATTGATATTTATAGCTAGAGTTGAGTAAGGTAAGTAATTGGGTATTGCGGGATTGAGGCGTATTGGTTATGTACTTTTTGATTCGTGTGGCATGGTATCGTCTGGTTTCCCCGTGGTTATGGAAACACACTTTGAGTACTTGATGTCGAATTGCGCATGGTTATTGTTTTTTAGCCAGGTGGCTGGAAGTATTTCATGTGACCAGCGTTTGGATGGTATCACGCATTGTAGCGGAGTTATGTAGAGGTATGACCCTCGGTGTCAGATTCGTGTGTTTTGGTTTTACGAGGTGTACCAGGCTCTTGGCGTGATGTTGTGATGGTACTTGTTGAGCTGGAAGGGATGGTCCTCTCATGTGAATCTTTTATATAATCTGATTACATTGGGATGTTGCTATTGAATGCATGAGTCGCACGGGTTATGGCTTTGAATTGTATTGATGTGTCATGTCATCAGAGTGGTCGTGTCAGATGGGAAGAGGTCATTGGACCTAGAATGAATATTGTCAGAATTGACTACAGCATAGTTGGAAGGATAAATATCGGGAGTCGGCTTAGAAATCTGCTATAATTCCTGTTTGGGAAGGGGGAGCTTCATGTCTGACTGATCGGACGAATAGTTGCTAGTTTGTACGTGTTTCTTTCCTCATCGGCAGTATATGAAAGTGTTAGAGCAATGCATTTCTTTATAAGAGGTTAGGTACCAGTATTGGGTTGTTTTGAGCAGTTATTGTGGTTAAGAGTTATCGCTATCAGTGTTCGAGTCATGTGGTATACTATGTGATTGCATCTTGTACGGATTTGGCTTGATACAACGTGTTCAGACCTGTTTCAGTTTATAGTTGTGGAATTTTGATCTTGCAAGTTATTTCAGAGGTGGGAATTTGGTTCTAAGGTTTATGGGTCAGGATTGGATTTCGAAATTTCAATTGTGTTGTGCTATTGGACCTATATGGGATATGGTGACGTGGGATCACCCCCGAATATGTGCATGGTAGGCTACGCGGCAGTTTGATGGTGGTGGAGAACAACTCTTGGCACGTTCAAGGACGAACATATATTTAAGTGGGGCAAGATGTAACGACCCGGCCGGTCGTTCCGAGAGTTTATTCCCGTTTCCCCCCATTTCTGCTTCATTATATGTGGTTCAGCTTCATTATGTTGTGTTAGATTGGTTGGCTCAGGTTCGGAGCAATTTTTGGAGAGAAATGAGACACTTAGTCTCTTAACTTGGTTCAATGGTTGGAAAAGTCAACCAGAAGTTGACTTATTGGTAAACGACCTCGGAATGTAGATTTTATGGTTCGGATAGCTTCGTTATGTGATTTTGGACTTAGGAGTGTGTTCGGAATGTTGTTTTGATATCCAGTGTAGAATTAGGCTTGAATTGGCGAAAGTTAGTTTTTGGCGATTTCCGGTCGGCAGGGGAAAATAGACTATCGAGGTCGGAATGGAATTCCGGAAGTTGGAGCAGGTTCGTAATGTCATTTTGAATATGTGTGCAAATTTTCAGGTCATTCGGACGTGTTTTGGTTGGTTTCGGCATCATTGGTGAAATTCAGAAATTTCAAAGTTCATAGGCTTGAATTTGATATGATTTTGGCGTTTTTGCATTGTTTATGGCGTTTCGTAGGCTCGACTAAGTTTGAATAAGGTTATGGGATGTGTTGGTATGTTTTGTTGAGGTCTCGAGGGCCTAAGGTGTATTTCGGGAGGTTAATGGATCAAGTTTGGGTGTTGGAAAGTTGCAGAGTTTGCTGGTGTTCAGGTCTGGTTTTCTTCTATGCGATCGCAGGGGTAAGGATGCGATTGCATAGGCTTGTCTGAAGCAGCAGTTGTTTTTTCATTGCGACCGCGTGAGTTCATCTGCGATCGCGTAGAGTAAAGATTGAGGCAAGCAGATTTGTTCTATGCGATCGCTTAATAAGGTTTGCGATCGCACAGGTCGGGCAGTCTTGAGTAGTGCGGTCGCATGAGGCTTATTGCGATCGCACAATGTGGGCGCGTGTGGCAGTGAGGTGATGGAATTTCTCTATGCGATTGCATAGAGCTGGCCGCGATCTCACTGAAGAAGGGCAGCTGGGTAGAATCATTTAAGCATCAAAATGAGGGTTTGGTCTATTTTTGCAAAAACTCATTTGAGAGCTCGGGAGAAGGTGGAGATTGAAGAAATATTCAGTAGAGTTCTTGAGGTAAGTTTCCTTCCATCCTATTTGGGTTAATTCCATGAATTAGTCTTGATATTTACCATGTAATTTGAGGAAGTGGAAATTAGGGGAAAATGGGAGGAAAGAATTGGAAATTTCTTTTGATGATTTGAGTGGGAAATTGAGGTCGGATTTTGGTAAATTTGGTATGGGTAGACTCGTGGGAGGATAAGGATTCTTGTGATGTAATTTTTATCGGATTCCGAGACGTGGGCCCGGGGGCCGGATTTGGCAAATTTCGGAAATTGTGCCTAATTTTGATAGTTTTCGATTGGGGCACGTCTCCCTAGCATATTTTGATGTTATTGATCTTATTTTTGATAGACTGGAAACATGTGGGAGCCGATTCTAGGGGTAAGAGCATCACGGAGTAGCTTTTGGGCTGTTTTGAGGTAAGTAACGATTGTAACTCTAAACCCGAGGGTTTGAATATGATGCGATTTTGGTGTTTTTTCGTTGTTTTTGGTGTTTTGAAGGCTCGACTAAGTTTGAATGATGCTATGGGGTGTGTTGGTATGTTTGGTTGGGGCCCCGAGGGGCTCGGGATTGATTTCAGATGGTTAGCGGGAGTTTGAACTTAGGAAATTTGCAGCAAATAGCTGCTGGTGTGAACCTTCTGGTGTGGCTGCACCTGCGGATGGGTAGCCGTAGGTGCGATACCGCAGGTGCGAAGGTCCATGCGCAGGTGCGAAAAGAGGCTAGGCAGGAAGAGTCCGCAAGTACGAAGAATTGGCCGCACCTGCGAAGCCGCAGGTGCGGAAAAAGGGATCACAAGTGCGAGAATTGAACTGTTAGTGGGATTTCGCAGGTGCGCACCTGGGACCGCAAGTACGGGTCCGCAAGTGCAAGGAATTGTCCGCAGGTGCGGATTAACTGCGCAGAACAGAACAAAAAGGTGCCTCCGCGAATATTTTAGCATTTCCTCCATTGTTGCATGCAGGTTGAGCTTGTTTGAGGGCAAATTGAAGGGGGAATTCGAAGGTCTTCAGTGGAGGTAAGTTCCCGGATTATATAACTCGTTTCTGTGCTATTTTGTACGGATTAGGATTGTAATTTGAAGAATTAAAGTGGGAAAAGTTGGGGAAAATGGGGAGGAAAATTGGAAATTCTTTTGGTGATTTGAGTGGGCAATTATGGTCTGATATTGGAGTTTTTGGTATGTATAGAATCGTGGGAGGATAAGAATTCTAGTGATGTAAATTTTATTGAATTCCGAGACATGGGCCCGGGGCTCAAATTTGGCCGAATTTCAAGAATTGTGTTAAAATTTATATCTTTCGATTGGGTTTTGTTCCGTTAGCGTATATTGATGATGTTAATATGATTTTGGTTAGATTCGGAGCATTTGGGAGCCAATTCGAGGGGCAAGTGCATTGCGGAGTAGCTTTGGGGCTGTTTCGAGGTAAGTAACGATTGTAACTCTAAACCTGAGGGTATGACACCCCGTTATTTGATATTGTGTTGATAAATGAGGTGACACACATGCTAGGTGACGAGCGTGGGTGGGTGCACTGATAGGGACTGTGACTTGGTCCGTCCTGTAGCGACTATTAAGCCGCGTATTCAATTCGAAACCTTACGGCATCCTATCTTTCAGAAGTTTATACCTGTTTATGGGTTGTGAGCCATGTTTGGGGCCTTGTGCCGGTCTGTTAAGACCCTCGGGGGTATTTTCCATGTTTGGGGTTACTTTTACACTATTCTACCACTATCTTGATGGAAAAATTGGGAACTCAGTCATGTTTCCTACTTGTTGTCATTGTCACTGTTAACAAACTGCTTTGAAAACTCTGAAAAGTATTTTGGGATGAGTCCCGTGAGTTGAGATAAATTGCCCGAGTGGCTTGTGAGGATAGTTATGAATCGGGTTGCACGCCGCAGCAGTATATATGTGTGTTAGGCCGAGCGCCGAGTATGTGAGGATAGTTATGGGACGGGCTGCACGCCGCAGCAATATACATGTATATATCATATATGGGTCGGGCTGCACTCTGCAGCAATATATATATATATATATATATATATATATATATATATATATATATTTAGATCGGGCTACACGCCGCAGCAGATATAGAGCTTGGGCTGAAGGAGCCCCTCCAGGAGTCTGCACACCCCCAGTGAGCGCAGTCAACTATTATATGGATCGGGCTGCACGTCGCAGCAATATATGTATGTTATATATGGATCGGGCTGCGCGCCAGAGCAGTATATATATATATATATATATATATATATATATATATA